>JABFPB010004089.1:0-15581 GCA_022817645.1 Ceratoteleas bidentatus | reverse complement strand
ATAAAAACATTAATATTTCGAAACATTTAAATATTATGAAATGACTCGGTCGCTTTATATCTAATTTGCAGTCCGATGTTAGGAATTTAATGAAGAACAAGTTTCTTAGATGAAAATTTGTTTCTATGTACAGATTTTTTTCAATCCACGACTTTATGAAAAAACGAAAAAACTGGTCTAAAGTTGTACTTTTTTTCGTTTTTAGCCATTTAAAGTATAACTTCTGTTTTAACAAATTTTATGGACGACCCCTTTAAAAACTATTAGAATTCCAGTAAAATTTACCATTTTATTTAGTAATTATGATGTCTCTTATCCCACCTGGACAAAATTGTTATACTTTCAAAGGAGGTGTTCCCAAAAGATACAGTAAATCTTCTTTTTGTCAATTTTATTTTTTGTAAATTTTTCTCTAATACTTTTCTCAGTGTATGAAGCGTCTAAACAAGCGCCTTTTAAAATAAACTGTATCCTACAAAAGCAGAAATGACTACAACGGCAAATTTGATATATTAATTCCCCAAAGTTGATTGCGAATCCAGCACTGCCCAAACCAGACGGTAATCCGAGAAATCCAATTTGTAACCTGGCAAGCGCAAACTATACTCACACTCGAAAACGAACAACCCGTTTCCCCTTCAATCTCAAAATCGAAATTGGCACGTCATACCTCGGCATGACAAATAAGCCTGCTGTGTGCAATTTGTCGAGTCCGATCTATAAGCATAAGTTATTACGCCCGAGTGCTGCGTTGCTTGCCCGGCGAAGCGGCCAAAAGGAGTCTAGCGGCGATGCGACGAGGGGACCCGGGGGATAAGGGGAAAAGGGTGGTCGAGGCCCGGCGCAGGACGAGTCGAACGTCGATGAAAGAGTGACCTTGACCCGACCCAGCCGCCGAGAAACCCTCGAGCATCGCGCGCACTCGAGGCTGACCTCACCGCTGCCTGACTGGCACACATTAGCGCGCTCCTTTCCGCGTTTTTTTCGCCTAGATCCGCGCACTAAGATCACCGAGCAACAATTCGAGGCACGATCGAAAGTCCCGGGAGATGCGATCGAAAGTAGTCGCTTCGTTTAAGAAAGACCTAGCTTTAGGCACGGAGAAATGGAAAGTGGTGCAGTTTCGCACGTGACGTCACTCACGGTGGAAGAAATTATGAAATTTCGAGACTAGGGGCGGCACCTCGGAAATGCTTACCTGAAACAAACAAAAAAGGAGGAAATTAGTTTTTGCGATTCGAGAATTACGGTATTGATAGTGGAAGAGTTGTATGAAAGATGGGTTATAACGGGGGTGTAGTATAAGGCACTGTAGTGAGAAAAATATTCGATGAATGATGCAGGGAATTGCAGTCAATTTTACTGTATGATATGATATAGTGACTTTATTTGGATATAACTGTTAACTCTTCGAAGAAGATATTCCTGAATGATATTGTAATTTTTCATGGGACGTCAAGTAAAATTGACTGCATCATCTGGGAAAAGTTCTTCGACGTTATACGCGGAATATCACTGGTTGATTTTCAGTACACCACTGAGTCAAGATATTGCTGAGTGGCTTGAAGACAATTGAAATTGATTAGAGATAGAAAAGGACAGTGGCGCCAAAAAAGGCACTTGTTTTTATATATTTCGTATATTTTTATCCTGCTTGACATCACTGAATGATGCGCTGAAAATTAACCAGGTCTGTTTATTTTTCCGTGTATTAGATTTGTCCAAATAGGATATTATGAGTTGCAATTAAATGATTTTATCACCTGCGCAAAGCTTGGCGATAAGTCGCCATTACTAGATGATATAATTATATTTACTCGATTATTTTTCTCATTTTATATTCAGGTTCGCATTCTTTGTTTGGAAGAAGGTCTGTATAAACATGTCAGTGTTTGGTATATATTAATGCCAGGCAGTTATGTCATTGGTAAAAAAATCGGTTCTTAAAATTGGAGAAAAAAACGCAGATGTATAGCTGGGTTAAATGATAAAAATAACACCTATTATTCGTCGGACATATGTCTTTTTGAATTTTATTGCCGTTCTCGTGAACCTTCTCCTCGGGTAAAAATTAGTAACGAATGATCAATCAACCGAGACACTTCGATTTTCGTGCGAAAAATCAAACTGAAAAATCGGACTACGCAAAAAGCGCGAAAAATCCGGTTTCCAGTGAAACGCTTCCTACTAATTCGAGGTTTGATGAGACGACTGGAGGAAGTGACTCGTTGCGGAAACTCGTTTTCGTTCGCGAGGAAGAAAAGCCAGACGAAGACAACGACGACCAAAACGAGGCATAATAACCGCAAATTACAAATTGTCAAGAGACTGTCGCGTCGCGCGATTATTAAAATTCGATAAAGCGTCGCGATTTTTTCGCTGACTAATCATAGTCGGCGCTTCGCGCAGCTCTCTTTTTGCTACGCGTTTTCGCGACTCGAAGGAAAACGACTTTTTTTTCAATCGCAGAGGTGTTCGAAAGCGAGCGCAAGCATTAACTGAAAAATTGCCGCGCGAAAAATCGTAGTGATTAATAAACTTGCTCTGATACTGGTCTTTGCGGGACGTGACAAAATATGTGAGAAAGTGATGAGTTGGGTTTACTTCACGGCCGAACTGGTAATTTTACTTCTGCAGTTTTATCGCTACGGTAATTCCATCCCATTGAGATTATCGGGCAATTTTTATTGTCGCGCTAACGTAACTCGCAAAATACGTGAGAAAATTCAGTCAACCGCAGTTGACTGAATGAGAGAGGTGAAATAAAAAATGGAGCACCGTCGACTTGCCCTGACCTCGATTCCCGTTCCGAAATTCATTCAGCCGCTGGGGTCACCAACGACCCAAAGGTTACCGTGTAAAGCGCCGTACGCTCAAAAGGGGACAGATGTGACAAGACAAAACCGACTCAAACGACTTGTTAGCCTGTGAATTTTGCGTGGATGTATGGCTGATGCTTTTCGTATACCTAATCCGGGGTGTACCCTAAAAGGGGGGAACGTTATTCGGTCGAGTAGGTTCGATGATGTATGAGCAAGTTCACTGGCAGTTGGTCCAAGGTTGCACAGATAGACAGGAGTGTGTACTCGAAGATGAATTCAGGTTGATAATCGTGAGACTTAATTTATGCTAATTTCTTTTTTATTTTTATATTCGACTGTTGCCATCGCTGGTCTTCCATTCAAAACGTTCTTTTTCTCATGGTGAGTTTGTTGGTTTAGAGATTGGGAGGCGTAGGTATAAGTAGATGTTTAGGTTGTCAAGTCGACTAAAAAACCTTAAGTTGATATCTAATTAGCGGCCAGGAATTAAAAAAAGGTGTTCTTCCTTACAAAAACCTATTTTTTATATTTTCAAGTTTGATGTGCGACAATTTCATGTGACCATTTTCAATTAATCAGCTTCATCTTGGTCAGCCAAGGCAGGAGGTGAAGCTGCGTGCACAGACAGGCGCTGGACGCGAGTCGCGTATGTTAACGAGTTGGGATTCATTCGCGTTGGGTGAACGCACCCCGGTCATTGAGAAAACCGGCAGTCGCGAAAAAATGGCATCCTGAATGAGCGAGGCTCTGAGAACTGGAAACTCTTGTCCAGTTCTCCAGTCCGCCCGCGATCTCTTCACGTGGCAATGCATCATCATCATTATCATTATCATCGTCATTGGCATCGTCATCGTTGGTCCCAGGACCCGAGTCACCATTACACACATATCACGTCTACAATGTCGCGCGACAATCTTTATTCAAAGCGATCGAAGCGTGTTTTCATTCGATCGCGTCATTTTATGGAATTCGCTTACTATCCCTTCCAGACTGTATCCAGAATGTATCTATATGTTTCATACTCATTTTTCAGACTCTCAAATCCTTCATCGTATTCAGCACGACTAATTCAGTAATTAAGGGACAAAAACAATGCAAGGTAATGGATTAAAGGTGATTCGCCGAAGAAAATTCCTTACTGACAGTTGCGATGATAACCGGTAAGTGATCTAATGAAGATCTAATGTTGCTAAGTAACCTTGAAGAACGCATAATGAAGATAGATGTTCGAAAATGATCCGAATAATGTGCAATGCAGATCCAAGAATGATAGCGGTGATACGAACAATTGAAGATGACATTGTTAATGTCATCTTCATGCACCATGAAGAATGGCGCGTGTCGTTCACAATTGTTTCGAGCGCTACAAATTAAAAACGATGCATTACATGGCTAGCTAAGGTCGACTGGACGACCTCCAAGCAAATACGAAGTGGAGAATGAAAACAATTTCGCCGGCGCTGCTAATTCATCAACACCCAAGACTCCACAAGGATGACCCAAAGATCACCGATTCGTTCTCGACTCCGACGAAATGATTATTCGCGATTTTTCGCGATCGTGTATCAGGGACTGATTGATTATTTAATTACAATGTCCTCTTTGCGTGTTACGACACGCTGGCGGGGAGCAAAATAGAGACGGAGAGACTGCAGGAGGGAGAGAGAGAGGGCGCTGGCTGTAAGACAGTCGAAGCGGAAGGCGGGGCAAAACGGAATGAGGGGGCAACACGCAATACGCTCATTTGTAACCAAGCTGCGCCTGCGAGTTGGCCTTCTCGTGCGTTCGTTTGTGCTAACCATATGTAATTGTTTCTCGTCGTCGGGCGTTCGTGTGTGATGGTGTGCGTGTCGGCAGAGGACGCGCAACAGGTAGCGACGCGGCCAACTGACTGCGCACCGCTGGCACCCTCTCTTACGTGCATCTACGTAACTGTGTGGCGCAGGTGCAACAGGTGTGGCAGCCCGTGTAGTCGAAAACACCACAATGCCGAGCTCGCACGCGAGGACTCATCCGCGCTAGCCTGTCGGATGAGCTATAGCCTTTTGATGCACTGCCGAACATGTGGGGCCTTTGTCCGATCGGCACAAATCTCGGGGGTCGGGACAATTGGGTTTTAAATGCCAAGGTTCGGGGGATTGAACGCTTGAAGTTTCGAGGGGGTGAGCGTTCGGTTAATGTTGCAGCCAGATTGAATTTGGGATGCGAAAGGGGAATAGGAGGTTTGAGTGCATAGAAAAGATGAGAAATTGGAAGTGATTAGTTGGAGGGAAGAAGGGTGACGTTATGAATGGGAATATATTTATTTGTTTGAAATGATAATGAAGATTGTAGTTGGAGATAGTGGTATAATGAAAATAAATTGAGTTATTGCAAATATTTGCTGAGCCTCAAAACTCTGAGAAATAGCGAGGAAATGAAAAGTTCAATCAATTTTTCGAGATAGTAGTTTGGAAGATTGGTAGACCGTAACCTACATCCGATAAATGTTGGGGCAACAGGTAAATTTTTGTTTGTGTATAAGTGTGGTAATACGGTTCTGGAAAAATTCCTTAATTTTACAACATATTCAAAACTCAATACTTGTGTTCGTCAATATGCAAAACATACAGCTGTTCGGGGAATAATTACTTCGCGTTATATGCATCAATAAAAAACGTCGAAACAGAACCTGCTAATTAGCCCACCGCTTCCCATACGTACGGGAAGTGCGTTGCCTCCCTGCGAGAATATTATCACATGTTTTTGCGTATTCTTTGCACTTTCCCATAATTTTTAATCCACGTCCGCGCGCCATTTTTTCCTCCGAACATTGTCCTAGCGATCCCGTGGCAACTGTTGCTCGGGACTAACCATTTCGTGCAAAGCGTACAGCGTCACCTCCGCCCTTTGTCGAATCGAAACTGTACACTGAATTTCGGCGTAGCCGCGATGGCGAAATGAAAGAAAGCGACTTTCGTGGTATGAACAAGCCGATGCAAATAAACGTGTCAAATCGGCGCATTAGCATTGCAAAGCGTCAAGTGGACCCGATTCGGAGTGCGGCGTAAAAACGCGAAAAATATGCGGCCGGAATAAATGAATAAACGGTCCAGATCAAGGGGGCGGGTGCCGCGTTATCGAAGGGATGAGAACGGCGCTCGCGGGAGCGTGTGAGCGGAAAGAGCGCACATACATCCGCGGAACAAGAGGGATATAAATGATAATGTTTCTCTCGTGCATGCCCGTATGCAGGGTCGACAACGAGCCGGGAAAAAAGGAAAAATGAAGCGAAATAAAGCGAGAGGGTGTCGGTTCACGTACTTTGGATGCTAAAATATGGACGCGCCGGCTGAAAAACGTTAATCGCGTGTAAGCTGTGCGATTCATTCAGCCTTTTTTCTTTCCGCGCGCGCGATGCAATGACATATTCATACGCGTATGTCTTGTTTAGGCTCGTGTCCATTTTTCCCCGGCGCGCTGTGGGAAAGCAGCGTTTTCAAAGCGCATTATGTGCAGAAAAGCTTGTCCGCGGCTTAACTCGGTCTGTCAGACTGGGGCTCATTTTTTTCCGGCCTCGCGGTTTAATTAAATTTGAAGTCAAGAGAAAAAAATCGCGCTTAATGAAGCTGATGGAGATATGACGACCACGGGAACGCGAAGGCGAGATGTTTGCGAATTTAATGTAATTAATTGCGAGGAGTGCATTAAAGATCGTGAATTGATAATGCAGTAATGAAGGTAATTAGGTGATGACGAGGGTTTAAAGATTGTTCATTGAAAGTGGTGAATTGAAGGGAATGGTTAGATAATTACGAAATTGAAATTGGAAAATGGACGACCACGAGAGCTAGTGTATTGAATGAAATACGCAGAAGATGATGCGAAGAAATTAATAAAATAGTCGATGCAGCGTATGAATCGAACTAGAATTGAGAGGGTGCATTAAATGCGTATAACTGATCGGAATCGGTAATAGGAATGATGATTTGAAAATAGATAATTGAAGATGGAGAATCGAACAGGGTCGAGCGAAGAAGGAAGTTGGCAGAGTCAGTCCGGGTATAATGAATGCGGTGAATTGAGAAAGATGAACTGAAGATGTTTGGGCGATTACAAAGTATTCACACTCGAAAATGACGCCCATAAATCGAGGGCTTGAATAAATAGGAATAATCGCAAATTTATATTTCGCCGCAAACGCAACATAATCTCGGAACGAAGTAACTCCTGGGACGTTTATTTGCGCGCCGATATAAATCGTGTACGAGAGCTGACGTACGGGTATCGGTCCGGGATGATTAAGGTAGTTAGGATAGGGTTACGCATAAAAAGAGAGCCTGCCGCGTGAATTTATTATTATCGGCAGTAAATACTTAGCCGTGGTTTGAAATGTCAGAACCGACTCATCTTCAATAATTCATATCACTTGCAGAACAAGAGCTACTGTGTATCGGCAGTATCCATTACTGAGAACTGCTAGACTCGGTAGCCAGCTGAAACGGATCGGCCAGCTATTATTAGACGACAATTAAATATGATTAGTTCCAAGTTTGGCGGCGGCAACGGCGATTTGTTAACGTTCTCGCAATTCACGCTCCCTAATTCTCGCGTGAATGCAGCGCCCATCAAGATTGTGCCAGAAACCCGAGTTCCTCGAATCGTCCGTCGCCGATTCCGCTCGGTTCGCCCGAACCATAATTCCCAGTCATCAAATCACAATTTCGCGTCGCTTTATTGTTTTCGTTTTGCCCCCCTGAGTGCTCAATTACTCGTTAACCTCGTTAACCCGCGATCTAAAATTCATTACCCGCAATTTGTCGCTCCTAATTAATCGCCCTCGACGTAGCGATTTCATTGAAAAGGCCGCGATCCATCATCTTCATTTAATCATCAGCGATTCATTATCCCGCAACAGCCATCATCATCACGTAGGCCGCGCGTTGATCTCTATATCGAGCGATCGACTGGCGAATTTCGTCGCGCGAAATTCCCTCGATTGCGCAACCTAATAGAATCGGAAATGAAGTGACCGATTGTGGCAGTTTAATCGAGCTCTGCGCCTCGGTTTATGAAAGACTGGACGGCGCGCGCCGTTAATGGCGCGATATACTTGTTCCTACGCACGTAGATGAGGTGCGCGCGTAGCCAGTGACCCCCTTAATGGATAACCGCATTATGTAAATACATAATTCCGCGATCCGCGAGCGACCGATGCACTCGTGGGCGTGCGCCTCGAGATTTCCGTAACGATCGTTATTATTGCTGCTCACTACTGACCGCAATACCGCACGCGCTCCGTAATCTCGTTACACCATTTTTTCGCGCCGTCCTGCTCTCTCGGTTGGCGCTCTCTCGCGTCAAATGAATGAATTAGCGAATTGTATCGGCGCTGAGTAATGAGATGTGCGAGTTTGCTCAACTGCGCGACCCACTCGAGCGTGCAAAAAGTCGCGCAAACGTCACGTTTTTGATGGCGCGGAGATGACTCTATGCACGCATTGCAAGCATTCGATGCAGTTGCAACTCTTCCCCTTTCAGACAATCTCGCATCGCAAGATTAAACATTTCTCGGGGATAAGTGGAAGTCGTGAAACCAGGTCGACGAACTTTGATTCCGAATCCGATTTGTTCAATGACAACTGGTTCGCCGCAATTTGGTAGCAATTCCGAGTCGCGTAACAATTATGAAACGCTGACTCCCATTAGGGCATCACGAAGAGCGAGTCTTCGTCGGAGCGAATTGCCCATCTCCACTTGCTCGGGTTATTTCCATTTTACAATAATCGCACGATGATCGGCCGAGACAAATGGCGCAACTCGTTCAACCGTGGAAACAAGTCTACGGCCATTTGGAACGGAAACGCAACGACGCAACTCGTGTGTACTTTCGAGCGCACACATTGTGCGCACACGCAACGCCAGGGGGCGATTTCACGTCTCGGCACTGACGAGTGAATTAGACGCGAACGCTTCCGGCGCGTTTGTCATTGGCACTTGTGATTTCTGCGCGCGTTATTTCGTGCGTCGCGCATCGCCACTTTTCCAGCTCACTTGTTTGGTTATTGAATCCGCCTCACATGCTCAATGTTTTTTGCGCCGACGCCAATTGTGCCGGTTAATGAGCCACGCCAATTTGTAGCGCGACTTTTTTGCGGCGCTTTTCCGGGAACCCGTTGACAAGATCTCGCGACAAAAAACACCTGGCCTGAATTGCCTCGTTAGATAATTCTAGGTAGAGTATTCGGTTTTGTTATATAATGTTGGTCTTCGGGCGCGTTTCGTTGGCAAAAGAGTCACGTTTTTTCAGCGGGATCCGAGGGATAAGATGGCGGCTTTATGTAAATCGCGGGTAAGCCTGTGAGTGGTGTTACTTGCGTGATGATTTTGAAATGTGAGAAAAGTGCAGCAGGTGATGCGGCGGAGATTATACATTCAGTGCGGTTGAATCCAATTTTTGAGCTGACAGTGTTGAAAGGCGGATAATACTTTGTAAATGTCGAATTGGAAATAGGGAGACGAAGGCGTCGAATTTGCCGTAATCGAATCATGGTGGACAGCAGATGGGATGGAAATGGCAAAATAAGGGAAATAGGAATTCAAGTGCAAATTGAAGATCATTGGATGATGACGACTCGCCGATCACGATCTATTCGAAGATGGCGAAATAAAGAAAGTAACGGAGTTAATTTCGGATTTTTGCAGGTCAGCGTTCCTCTTATTCGCTGCTGGATGACGTTTAATAGTAGCTCTTACGTACAAGTCATCATGTAACAAGAAGACGGATAGTCAAGCTGCCATAATCGGGCTATACGGGCCAGTTGCCTGTATCTGGAGCGGAAACTGAAAGAAAAACGAAACACGTGTGCGCGCGCGCAGGTCGTGGCAGTGCTTTTGCGTCTTTCCATTTCCTCTGATGATCGGCCTGTTGTTTACCTCTTCCCTCCCCCCCTCCATCTCTCTCTACGCGCAGATTAATTCGAGGTGTATCGTTTGTTCTCCTCGCGAGAATGGCACCTCGTTACGTCACACTGAAATTCGTAATCACTGGCATCAATTCTTTCCGGTACCGCATTTGGACTGTCCCGAGTGATTTAGGTGCCTTAACTACCGGCAATTTTTAAGGGTTACCGTCAGGTATCCGAATACGCAATTCATTCATCCATTCAGGATATTTGCGCAACGCGTAAAAAATGGAATGTCAGGAGAGATTTAAGGACGAGTAGCCGCACGTGCGGACCCATAGTAGGCGCATCCTTGAAAATTGGCCAAGTTAGTCCGCAAAGGTCGCGCGCCCTAACGTCATAACGGTTCAGTTCGAACAGCATGGTCCTAATTTGGTGGCAGGTTTCGTATCATGTTTTGATTTCAATTTAATTCTTCATTTCTATTTTCAATTCTGTTCACGTTGTGTTTTTTACAATTTCAATAAAAAATGTCTTACTTCATTGTTAACCTTCTTAAGTATTTCCCCGAACAAAATATTTCTTAGAAATGAATACATTGGGGGAAAAGAACGAGAAACTTGAAAATCGTGAAAATTTGCCAATTTTCAAACCATCATAACACGGCGAATTTTGGGTGAAATTCAATGAATCTTTGAGTCCGAAAGGGTTTCAGATGTTTACTTTAAGGGCGTGTAAGCGATTTCATGTTTCACTCCTTCCGCTACCCTGAAACCCCCAGTGGAAAAAAAATTTTTTAATTGCCAGCTTTGACGATGTGTATGGAGTTGAAACACATTTTTGAAACTATTTGTCTAACGGGGCAATAAAGTTCATTTAATTTTCTTTCATTGCTTTGAGGAAAATTTATGCGCATTTGAAAAAAATGCATTTTCGGGTTTTTGGCTCATAACTCTCGCTTTTTTCCACCAGTGTAAAAATGAATTATTTAATGAATTCCTCAGTGGGAAGATTTTGATTTTCAAAAATTGTTTATTCTTCAAAAAGAATTTGTTTTTATCCAATTCCACTTTATACATTCAAGTTTACAAACATGAATTTTTTTCTTAAATTCCAAATCCCGTCACAGTTAGATTGTTATTTAAAAAAGTTAGTTTGAATGAATACATTGGAATTAATAAAGCTAATTCATATAATGTCCAATGAATTCCAGACAATTCCAATGAATGCGGAATTTGGTTAAACCCCCTATTATTTTCTATTCATTGAGTGAAAAAGAAGTTGTCTGAATCAGACAATTACTTGTCTAATCTAGACAATTTTCGACGATTTTTAAACGACGTATTGTCTGATTTAGACAAACATTGTCTGATTGAGGCAATTTCGCTTCTTTATTTTTTTCAGTGTTTCTATAAAAAATTGCTTTGCAATTTTTCACCCTTCAACCTCAAACAACGATAACAAGGACAAATCCTCTAATCGAATTACAATTGAGTTTGAGTTTGCAGCGTTCGAAAAACAATCTTTCAATGATAGCGAAATCTCCGTAACTTGACATCGTCTTGACTATACAAACTCTTATTCAATACAATAAATGTTTAGGCCTCAAACGTTTTTGCTTTTCTTTATCATTTAATTCTAACTGATTCGACTATTGCTAAAACATTTTCGTTTCACTACCTCCACATCACTTTTACTTTCAAAGGTCTTGATCCCATCGTCTTCATAAACTGAATGAAATATCAGCTCTACACAATAATTTACTATAATTTAATTTCACCTTATCATCGCAACATCTACATTTTGGTCGTTCCCCAGTTTTCTTTTTCACCTTCCTCCCATATGTCTGATACCTAACTACCGCTTTGACTCAAGATTTCGAATTCTCTATTAAAAAAAGAAGTAAAAAACCGACAGGTGGTGAGTGGGAAAGCTTCTCTCGGCAGCAAAATTTATCTCGGCTGAAAATTTACAGAATTTGTAAAAGCCAGGCGGCCGTTACTGATCCCTGCTATTCGCCGGCTTCACATTCGCATCGATCATTGCCATTTCGACCTTACATGATGAAAGTCGATGCGTGTTCGAAAGCCGGGCTTGGCGCGCGCTCTCGTCCCCCTCCCCGGACGAAATTCGATTGAAATTTATGGAATTTAAACTAGCGAGCGACGCGTCTGCGAGCTCGAATTCTGAATGGAAAAAGGCGGCGCAAAAAGGCTCTGCGCACGCTTTAAATACTTTCTCACGTACCTATAATGAATGACGCGAATACTTTCTAGAAACCCTTTTCCTCGAAGCGACAAATGGTCAATGGCGAAAGAAGAAAAGAGGACGCGAGAGCAGAGCCTCGGACAAGCGACGCGCGAAAGGCGCCCGCCGCGTAGAAACTCAGCGCGATATCTCCGCGCGATTTCGAAAGCACGACATCTGCGATCGATGACTCGTCGCCGCAGAAACGCGGATAAACGACGCTTATTCGCGCGCGGTCAATTGAAATGTGCCTCTCCGCAAACGCCGTCGAATCGGCCGTATCCCATTTTCCGTTTTCTATTAAACTGCGGCTATTTTATTACTTGACCGGGTGAAAATTATCAACGGAAAAGTGCCGCAATCATGGGAATTATAAATATCGGACGCGAGATGATGCGCCGCCAATTGCATTGGATTCGCAGTTTAATGGCTGAGGACAGACGTGTTCTCGATTGTGATAATTAGCCGCGAGGATATCAGAGGAGAAATGATCGCGGATGAAAATTATACCGCTCTCTGAGGTTGTCCGCGTTCGTCAGCCGGATTACTCGACAATTTCAAATTCATCGGAATCCGGTGATGAACTCTAGAAAAATGTAAGTTTGAAAGCGCCATTCACACATTTTTGGCCATGACGTAAGCGTTAGTATTACTTGCAATATTATCTTAACAAGAGATAATTTTGAAAGACTTCTTTGCTGGCTATTTGAAATTCACCGGGTTTACGAAACTCGGATGTTTAATGATGTTTAAATGTGAACTTGTCGTTGGTTCAAAACTAACAATTTTGTAAACGTACTACTTACTGTCTCCAGAGTTTCTATTCCAATACCACGGAGAAATCGTCTCCTAGGTTTCTTCACGAAGAGCAAATCTCAAATCGTTTCTACTTTTGATTTTTCAAACATATGTGTTTAATTACATGTAAAAAACGTTTAAAGAAAGCCCCGGTAATCGTGAAAATTAGCATAGGGAGGATTATAAATATTAGATCTAAGATTACGCGGTTCTAATTACCGCAAATTCGCAGTTTAATGGCACGTTCAATATTTTTACTGTTGCAACTTAGCGGGACGGTCGTGTTGTTAATTGCGATAAGTATCTCAGGAGGAAAATGATTACGTTTAGAGTGACGTAACTTGAAAAGTATTCGCATTGGCGTCGTGAGGACCGCGTCGTGAGTTTTGTACGGCAATGGCTGAGTAATAATGCATTCTATTTAACGCCGGACCTCCCGGGCCTCACCGGTGGTGTCAAAACCGTTGTCGTTTTCACGCCAGACACTACCGGGTCTCCTTTTTTCTCCACCGATGTCACTTTCATCTTTATGAACTATTTCGCATCAGTCATCCGGTTGTTCGACGAGAAATGGCAATAAATCACGCCGTTTCGGGGAATCCCTCGAACTTTTTATTACTTTATTGCAGAGTTTCGGATGCCTTTGCAAATTTTTTTTCATCGACTTTCAGTTGTAAAAGCTACGGCATTGTCTACTTGAAGACATAAAACGATTGCAACAGCCATACAATGACAACGACGAAAATTATCCTCAGGAGCCGTGCATCGGCTACGCAATTGTGGTTCTCGCAACTAGAGGGAATTTCTCTCAACGAGTGTTGTTAATTATGCGGAATGTTCGGCGAATGAAAAAGGATTCTCTGAAGTGTACCCAGCAATTTTACAAGTTCGTCTGATTGTTCATAATATTCAAATGTACTTGCAATCGTCATTGCTTTTGGGTAATTTAGATGTTTCAGTGGTTTCAAATTAACTGAAACCTTTTCATGAAATAAATATAACTTAAAATAGTTTATTATTAATTTTAATTACAGATTTGCGTTCATTATTATTACGTTAATAATTTCAATTGCAATTAAAATAAGATTTATAATATAAATAACAGTATTGCGTGCGTATCACTTGGACATTTGTGTTTTTTAAAAATCAAACCCACTTTCAAAAACGTCTTATGAAAATTGCCGAAACAGCCATGTCAAAAGTTAAGACACCTCCTCACTAATTGCAGTTACAAAAGGTTTGTCAAGGTCTGCGCGATAAATGCCGACAGGCCGACAATTTAAACCCGTTAGCGAAGTGTTTCTCGAGGTTCGGAGATCGCCGATAGCTCATGAATCCAATTCGTCCGCATCCAGCTCGGATGGAAAGTCACCTGCGCCCCAATTCCGGCCGTGTATATACGCATAACGTCGTCTCCTCGAGCGTGTCGATGTAATAAACGTTATGACCACAGATCACGAGCGAAAGTCCCTAAGTCGTCTCCTGCGCCTATCGATGAAAATCATGCGGCACTCCCAATCGACTTTTTTCCGCATTTTTTGTCGTCCCCCACCGCCGCGCCACCTGTCTCCTTTTTCCGTCGTTCCCTCGTGACGTCGGTTTATCGCGGGTCAATCTTCGGGAAAAAGGCGACAAAACGAATTACAAAATTCCCGGCGTTCGGCGTGGGCTATCAGTTTTCAACTCAGTTACGAAATTCATAGACGTTACATAACTGAAAGTGCGTACAGGTACCAGGTTGACACTTTGAAATTCATGGGACAGGTGTCGACGAAATGGAGAATTGTGTGCGGGTTTGTCTTTGGTTTACCACGATTGATGATACGATCAAGCCGATTTTCACTGATTAAGAATGATTTAAACATTTTTTATTTATCGATTCATCGTTCTTTTTATTTTTGAACAAATAACTTGTCGACTATGGTCCAGTGATGTATTTCTTGTTTTTCCAAAAGTGCTTCACATTTATGTTGTTTCAAAAAACGTACCTTTATATCTACAAAGCTGCATCTTCACTCTTAAAAGAACACTTAACATTTGTTCCTTGTTTATCACTTCATCAGTTGTTAACTTTACAGGATTCTCGAAATTTCATTCCCACGTTACACCTTCTACCTCAACCGAAGCACCACCTAACCTACACCCTCACTTAAGCTGCACTTGACCACTCACACCTACCTCCCTTTAACTAAGTTCAACGACTCAGTCGCGCTAAACGTCTAGCGCACCCTGCCCTACGAAACAATACAATTTTCCTATCCCCACCAGCGGTTCCCCTACCCCTGCCCAGACTACGCGACGCCTCCGCCGACGATCATCCTGGACTCATCAACACGACAACTCCTGAAAACATTTCTCATCGACTACCTTGCTGACACAGTTCGAGCGACCGGCAATTAAAGGCATCCTGCATTTATCGGGGGGAAACAATGGCGCGAACATTTGAATGCTAATGCCCGTGCGTAACTCGCGAACGTTCAAATAGATGATCGCGCGGAATATTCATCGCGGTGTGGCGTTGGCGCATCAGTTGATTCCCCCTTGATCCGATTGCGTGAAACTTTTCCCACAATTCCGGTGCGCGCAACAATATACGCGTTCTCTCACATCCTGTACGAGTCGCTTTCCGGCCGAGTCCCACCTCCCGGCTCTCCCGGCAGCGTTGCCGAGTCGTTTTTTGCCGAATTGTACGCAAACCTCTAGTTCCCATGGCTGCTGTCGAAACGCGCGAGGTGACGAAATTCGGGTACCTGCCAGCTAATCACTTTCCCGCGCCAATTTCGCAGGTAGCCCGAGCGCGAAGAAAGAGACGCGTTTCACGCTCGGCGGG
>JABFPB010004088.1:0-15569 GCA_022817645.1 Ceratoteleas bidentatus | reverse complement strand
CATTAGTTCATTGGCCAGTTGTTTATACAAAGTATGTATAAAATAACTTAGCAGATTTATATTGCTTAATACAATTACAAATAATATTTTTCAATATTGTGTTAATAAATTTTAATTGTGAAATTAATTACTAGTATTTAAATATTATTTAAATAATTTAATTATAAATAATTCCACAAACATTTATAAACATAATTCCAGATAAAATCGTACTTACATCAATTAAACGAAGTTTTTCACATAATCCTACGAAGTGTACATAGTCTTGTGACGTGTTTATTAGCTTGCTGTTTGGGCCAATATATAATTTCTCATTCTGAAGAAATGTTGTACGATAGGTAAATAAATTATTAAAAATGAATTTAAATGACAATAATTTAAAAATTAACTTGAAATGATTTGCTTAAATTTAATTTTTAGCTTCAGCTCGAAATGGTACAATCTAGAGTCTAAGAATAAAAAGTCATTTATAATAATGCATAAAAGGTTTTTAGAACCGATAAACTTCTCATGTTACGAAATAACTAATGCCAATCGAGAAACATTTGTTAAGGTACTTTACTTTCCATAAAATAGAAGTCGAAGAGAAGAATTTTTGGATAATGAAATCGTGAAAATTTTTTGTTTCAGTTTCTACACATGTCCTTTACTTATTTTACGCTACTGTGTTCGTTTGAAAAATAGATCGGAAATTTGTCGTTATATTTGTTACGTATTACTTTATATTTATGTACTTATGCTTCCAACGATAAATATATGTGGATATTAGCAGTTATGTGAAAATCGAAAAATTGAAGTGACGAGATATCGCAATTCTTCAAACAATTATTTTCTAATTATATTCCAGTTATTTGATTCAGGATAGAAAATCTTCATAAAACTGAGTTTGATTTCAACCACATGATCATGTTAATATAATTAAAATAATTATATCTGTTTAGTTCAAATCGGCATGTTAGTCAAACATAATTTTCAAGATATTGAGCGATTAATTTATTCTTTCTTGCTTAGGTGAGTCAGAAAAATCTTACGTAACCATACTTTTTTGCTTTGTCTTTTCAAGAAAATCACCTTATAAGTATCGTGTTGACTCCGAATGACACTACTTTTATCTCTTCTATTTGATACTTTTTATGCTACAAAATCAAGTTCATTCGACGAGAAAGATTCGCAGTACATTTGAACAAATTCTTTCAAACTTATAGACTAGCAAAACATTTTTGTATACCACAATTGAATTATTATTAAAGGAGCATCCTAGTATTACAGCCTAAGAAAGGCATATTTTCAGAATTATTTTTGAAAAATGAGTATACCCCCCCCAATACATTCAATGCAGTAAAAAGTGCATTAAAAAAAGACAAAAACATTGGAAAAACTGTTTAATCATCAGGAATTGAACCCATCTACCGAATTATACAGCAATCATAAGCAGGATTTTTCGCTGTCACTTTCACATAATCATATCCAAAATCTTAACATTTCTTTAAATGTTCCCAGGGCCTCAACTACGAAGAAAACCGAGCGAACTTTCCAAGATCGCCAACCAGCAGCTGTTCCCACCGTTCCGGCAAGAGTTACCCCAAACAGCGCAGCAATTCCGAAAGCCGACAAATTGCCGCGACGGAGCCTTCATACGAGAATGTGCAGTTCCAAAGAGGACACAGGTAAACCCTGGCAACCTTCTCATTCCTCGTCCCTAACTGAATAGAAGTATATTGAACAGAATTAACATTTCAAATTGTCTCTTCCCATTTGTGAGTTGAGAATTGTATATTCTTCTAAATTCCTATTCCTCTCCTATTCTTCTAAATTTACTTTAATTAAATGCTATTTTACGATAACTCTTATATAATTCAGTTAGTAAGAATGCTAATGCAACATGATAGACACAAGTATAATTCCAAAACAAAACATTTTTATCAAGAAAAAAACACGAAAGACTTTTTACTGTCTCAAAATAAGACACCAATTCCTATAAGAGATACTTCCTTAATATAAAAGATCTTATTAAATCTGATTAGATCTTACCAGATCTTATTAGATATTATTATTATCGTCTAAGATCTAGTACAAAACCTTATTAAATGATATTGGTCGAAAAGATAGATAAAACCTCTGAACCTTTCATTTTAGGAAGAAAGAGACTTGATCTTCTACTGCATTTACAGATTCCATTTAACAACGACCTTTTTTTCCCTCCACAGAACAAACACTCCGAATACCAGCGAAGACGAACACATACACTCGAGAAGAACGAAGTCATTCGTACGAAGCCTCTCGGAGACCCGGGACATCCAGCCTTACGAAAATCTGCACTTCCAAAAACGAGGACCGAAAGGCCAACACAACGCGGACTCCTCTTTCGAGGACATCTACATTCCACGCGTGACCCCACGCAGGAAAACGCCAGACTTTAAGGTCGGCGGTCAAGTCTCCTCGTATACCAGCGGGGTATCATCGGGGTCCGCAGGCAACTTGGACAGTGGTCCGTCGAGCCTGAATGCGCATAGAAATTCGGTCAAGAAGAATTCCAAACGAGCTGCCAGTAGAAGTGTGGCTAACATCCCAGGTTCCTCTGGAATTGGTTCGAAGAATTGGCAGGTGGATATTTTATTTCTACAAATATTTTTTCAACTGTTTAGAGAATATGTAAAGAATTTGATGAAACTTTTAATGTAAATCGATGAATGGTTCAAATGGTCCATCATCTAAGATGACCTTGAAGATAAGACTTTCAAGGTCATTGAAGACAAATTTGATTCGGATTAAAAAATTAATTCACTTTATTGCAAAGTCGACTTATATCGTCTTGAAAAATCCTTAATTTTTCTGATTTTTCAAATGGCTTCTTTTCTGTGTATTTTTTATGACTTCATTTCCCCATTTGGTCTTTTTATAGGGTGTCCAAGATACCGACGAGGGCCTTAATACGGATTCCGAATTGGAGGACATTGATGAAGCTAATGAGACTGAAGAACTCCGTTTCTGCACTCTCCCTCGGCCGGGGAAACAGGGAGCATCGTTCACTATTTTAACAGCGCGTTTCCAAAAAGGACCGGGATTCAAAGGATTAGGCTTTAGTATCGTCGGGGGAACCGACAGTCCAAGAGGCAATATGGGGATATACGTGAAAACCGTTTTCCCACATGGTCAAGCTGCAGACTTGGGAACCGTTAAGGAGGGTCAGTGTCGACACGATTTCTCCCCAATTCTTACGAACCCAATTGATAATTCGTCGGAAATTGAATTTTGATTTTTTGTCATTTTAGGTGACGAGATTCTGTCGATCAATTCGAAACCATTGCACGGAATGACGCATGCTGAGGCGATTGCAGAATTCAAAGCGGTCAAAACTGGGGACGTGATTTTGCACATTGGGCGAAGAGTGTCGAAGAAGAAACGCGATTTTGTAGCACCGCCAGTAACTGCAAATGACAGCAATCTTGCTAACTGAAACCGTCAATATTTGTTCAAAGGGAGAAAAATGAAACGGAAAATGGAGCACAAAAGACAGCAAAGAAAATATTTTCGGAAAATGGAAGTAATTCGAGGATACTTGCACAGCTTTATTTTATTATGTATAACAGAGACTGCTATTGAAGGCATTTAACAAAATTAGGACAATATGAAATGAAGGAATTGGGAAGCTAAACGTATATTCATATTTTTGAAAAACCAAAATTTATTGCAATATCCTGCACCTTTTAGACTAAAGAAAAGAAAAAGCTGAAAAAGTTTGTCACAGTTACTTATTTATTGTAGTTAATTATGATGCAATTTATGCACAGATCGTAATTTAACCCTTTGAAACGTCGATTTAAATATCAAAAAATGTTCTAAAACAGTTTGTTTTTCTTATTTTTTTTTTCTTACAGAACAATTTCACATATCATTAGCTTTTTAAACACATTTTTTTCGATTAATTATTCACATTTGCTTTAAAGGGCTAAATTTCGAAACATCGCATTATTCCAGTCATTTCATTCCAGTAACGAATTTTGACAGTTTAATCTAATCATATCTCATACGGTACCTGTAAAGAATCTTTTACGACACATCATTAAATAACATCAATATCCGTCATAATAGAATCATATAATTTCCAGAGTAAAACTATTTTTATGAGATACTATTTAAAAAGAATCATTAATCCATAAATTATATTAGTAGTTCGTGCAGAATATACATTGACCCAGAATAATGTAATTTTGTATTACTAAATTACTTTACCGTTACAATTGGTAGTGTAATTGATTAAAATCTGAACTTATCTATTTATGTATATATAATTATTAATGAAAGATAAGGAATCCAAGTAATGTTGGTTACAGCATCAGTTACCATTAAACCTCATAATCGGATTAACTTTTTTTAACTCTCATTTTGATTAATGTAAACAAATTACAAACTACTTATACGCTTAAAGACCCTTACATCATTAGATAAATCAGATATATAAGACACTGAACCTATATTTGATATTCTGAATTGATACATTTATAATATAATATCGTTTTTATTTATTAATAATTCGCATCAAAATATTTTGAAATGTAACTTTACAATAAAAAATCTATAACAATATGTTAAGGATACGAGAGAGCAATTTTAGATACTTAAACTATACGAAAAAAAAACTTGTTCTGTATTAAAAATTGGGGCAGTCAGTTTTGTATCTTCTCTGTGGAAAATTCTTCGAATTTACTAAAGTGAAGGTGAGACTGATTTCGTTCCCACTTTGAAATATTTTCTTCGTAAACCTGACATACAAACAGCGTAATTGTAGGAAAATTCCCAAAGATCAAATCCAAAAATATTTTTTATAACCTGTGAGCAAATTGTGCGACAGAATAGGTATATATTTGTTACAATATGACCAGGAAGTAAGAAAATGATTTATTTTTTATGAGTAATGTTATTAGATTCTAGTCCATTTTTATAAACGTTGGAATAACGATGTACCAATGTGAACAATTTTTTATGTTTGTAGAAAGCGTCTAACATAATGTATGTTTATACCAATAAACTTTCAGTACTGCAGTTATGTCTACTTTATTGCCCCAATCGTTAGTTTATTTATCACTTTGCTTAAGAAATTGATAAACTTTCTAACTTGCAAGAATTTAACACTTTAGATGTAATTACTATATCTTCGAGTACAACACTTTAGAGTACAAATGTTAAAATTGTACTCTATTTTTTGTAACGTTAGATGGCTTCCAAGAAAATGAAACAAGAGTTTAAAAAATTAAAAAAAAAAATTTTTTTAACTGTTGTCCTAAACTATTAAAAAAAGTTTTTTACTGTTTATCTACTAATTTTCAATTCAAAATTTCCGTTACAAAACAAATTATGCCACCTTTCATATTCAACTCCATATTCAAGATATTTTCACTTCAATATTTCTCAGCTAAATGAAAGTTGACCTATATCAAATAAAAAGGGATCGAAAAAAATAGATCGTTTTCTAATTAGGGACAGCAATTATCGTCTTACGAAATAAACTTTACCACGATAATCTAAAAAATCTAAAAAATATAATAAAAAGATTTACCCGCTCGAAAACTCGCAACATCTGCACATGCGCAAGCCGACCGATCAGCGCCTGTAAATACCCAGTTGTAACCTGAAAGGCAACAGAGTGGTATTCGTCTTCCGGGAACTGGCATCGTCATGACATAAGCGATGCCAAATGAATTTGAGATATTGTCCGTGACTAAAGGGTTTCCGGATAAGGATTCCCAAGAATTCGCGCAAGTGTTGCACGTCTTTTCACGCTCACAACGGCCTGACTTTGTTTCTGGAGGGACCTCCTTAGGCCTACTTCAATTTCTCTTATTTCGCACATTCGAAATTTACTATATACATCTTTTTTCGATTATACTATATCTAGACCTACCTTTACGTATTATGGCCTCGGAATGCATTTTATTACAGATTTACAGAGATCTAGACTTCGAGAACAGACTGCACCAATTAGTTTATAGAAGACATAGGATAGAACCGATTTTGGTGCATGACGATACATTATTACTTAGATTTTCCATCAGTAGAAGTATAGTTCAGAGAGTTTGTAAATAACTGTCGAAAAGAGTCACAAACATCTCTAAGAAGTATCACAGGAATAAGAAAGGCAGTTTTTCAGAAAATAAAAATCATGTGAAACTACTCTCCTGCTTTTTTATTGTTTATCCAAATCATTTATGTTCAAAATTAAAAACATTTTAGAGGAAGACAATTTTTAATTTCAGTTTTCAGCGAATAAAATTGAAATATGGCAAACGAATAATTTAATATGATTTTCTTATTGTAATTTGATGATGATATGAAACCATACTTTTAAACGATACATTTTAGAATTAGATCCGAAAGATATTTTCCTATACTTTTAGAGATTTTGTCAATTTTCACTTGAACTGTCAGTTAGATTTCGAGTAGAGCGTGCATAGACAAATGTTCAATCGGCAACTTTTGCACACGTGCAACCAATCGATTTTTCAACTTGAATTCTCCAATGAATTGGCAATCGGCAAAATTCTTGCAACTTTCGATTTCTCGCATTCGTACCTGTCTTTTGTCAAATGATTTGCAATACTTGAGTAACGTGCACTGGACATTGTTCGACTACTTCCTTCAATCCACCTTTCTAACAACGTCCAACTCTTTTTGAATAATTACGCTTGAGCTTACAACCTAGAGCATACAATAGACACGAACTGAGCTGCAAATTTTGGGGATTCCGTTTTGGATTATGGGTACGAACTTGGAGCCACTGAGTAACTCATCCAAATTTTTAGAATTTATATAACACACTTCGCTGCGAATTAGAAACTGAATGACAAAAATACGTTGCAGGAACCAGAGGAGAAGAAAGAAAAGGGCCAGAATCCTCATTGAGAATTATGGTTTCTTCATAGCGATGATGGTTTGCATACTGTTAGCTTCCATTTTTCCTAATGTAGGCGGAGCCAAAGGTGATAATATTTTTATGTGGAAATAAACAAAGGGTTTATTTATTTCACTTCATTAGTTAGAGGTCATTTTTATGTAAATGTCACTTCTACTACCTTAATAGACATAAATATGACCTCTAATGATTAGTTAGAAGTCATATTTATGTCTATGTTAGCATCTATGTTTATGTTTAAACTTACATTTATGTTTATGTCTATGTTTATGTTTACGTATATGGTTACATTTCTGTTTATGTCTATGTTTATGTTTACATATATGATTTATTTATGTATATGTTGACATATGTTTGAATTTACTTTAAGCTTTTGCAAAATCGATCTTAATTTAGAAGAACGTAAGGTTTTTTTTAGATATTTTTGAAGTGTTTTAGGAATATTTGTAGTTAAGCCTAAAGTTGTAGTATTGCAAAAACATGGTTTCAGGACTGATGAATGGGAATTTGGTGATGTGGTACTTTGCTATTCCTCTGACATATCTGGAGGCAGGACTATGTTGCACTTATTCGAGTCTCATCGAGGCTCTGAAGAGGGGCTATCTTATGACTTTTACTCTCTTTTTCATGTACATTTTGACTCCACTTTCATCGAGACTTGTCAGTTGTCTGTTACTGAAGTTTAATGTTAATATGTGGCTGCTGAAAGGAATGGAGGTAAAATGAAAGATTGAAAGTTATGAATCCCTAAAGTAAAACATATTTGTAAATGAGAACATGAAATATTTGTTATAAAAACATTACAACGTTAAAAGCAGTAAAATGATAATTTTTTAAAAAGAATGGAAATATTAAATTCTAAATATCTATAAAAAATGTGCATTATCAAAATTATTTTGTCAAATATTTAATTGCTACATGGTGAATTCATATTATAAGTTATAAGTATTTTTTTATTAAAATTACAGGTCTTATATTGCATGCCACCACCATTTAACACTGGACTGGTTCTAAGTCGACTAGTCAATGCGGATTTCCCAACCAGCATTGTGACCACTTTGATATGTCATTTCAGTGGACTTTTACTGTCTCCAGTTTTATTACATATTATGGTACATTGTAACATAAACTTCTCCAATTAAGTAACTTATATTATGGCATACTAGACAATTTCTTACTTCAATCAAATAATCATAAATTACACAACATTATTTCCAATATTTTACAATAATTTTTTTCAATGAATACTCATTAAATTTCTGGAATTTCAATATCAACTTTATTTAACTCAAACATTATATCAATTTTCATCTCATATCTTTAATTTATTTATTGTTTCAAATTTAACGGCGACTTTAATGCCAAATTATTAATTTTTCCTTTCACATTTTATTTTTTTATTATTCATTTCTATTATATAGGTAATTTGCAAAAATTAAACTTACTGTAAACAAAATAATGAATCAGAATTCATCAGATGTGTTAAATTATGTAGATAGGCGCATCGACTACTCCACTCGTTGGTATCAATTTGAAGGAAATCCTGTACAGCACCATTCTGCCTCTCGGAATAGGACTAGGAATAAAAGCGTCCTTTCCAATGGAAAATGTGAAATTCGGCGACCGAACCAGGTGGATCTCGCAGATGTTGCTTATGTTGACAACCTTCCACTGGTTTTGTGACGCTATTTCTGCAGATATTTCATTCGTCGAAGCTTTGGATGTACTAATCTGCGTTCTATTAGGTAAAAGTACTTTTTACTATGAAAAAAGCAATATACAAAAATTATGTATAAGAAAAACAATTTTTAATCGATTTCAAATAGTTATTGTATTAATATCTATATGTTACATATGTTTATTTATCTTTACATTTCTAACATTATTTTAAAAAATAAATTTAAAAAATTAAAATTTTTTTGTCAAATAAATGTTGTATTACACTAAAAAAAAGCTTTAAAAAAAGATTGTTTAAAACAAAGACATAAAAACAAACATACAAATAATTCCTCAAAAGACAGAAGTCGAGAACGAAAGAAAAACGTCCTCTTTGCATATCACAAATCCTTAAGGGGACTCCCAAGCAAAATAGCTATTTTTCACAATTTTTTATTTATTTATTGAACAATAATTGTTTAATATGCGGCCATTTTTAAAGTGTTCCTTGTACCAAAATTTTTATCGGATTTGAAACATTAGTTCTGCATTCAAAAGCAATTTTATTACTAAAAAATTATTGATTCAATTTTTATAATTACTGATATTAAAAAAAGTTATAACAAAAAGTTTCCAATTGTACATAAAGAAAATTAAATTTAGCTTTTACCGACATATTCGGTAAAAAAATACAGACCCTACTGGTAGAAAGGCTTTTCAATTATTTAAATAAAAATTTGATCATTTCTTAGCCATGCCCCTAATTCAATGCTTTCATACCCCGGGTTTTTCTTTAAAAACTGGCAAGTTTGAACAAGTTCCTTTCGCATTTTCAGAAAATGAGCTTCATCCCGCGAAAGAGGACACTTTCGAGTATCAAAAAATGCGATAA
This sequence comes from Ceratoteleas bidentatus, assembly GCA_022817645.1. Taxonomy (NCBI): domain Eukaryota; kingdom Metazoa; phylum Arthropoda; class Insecta; order Hymenoptera; family Scelionidae; genus Ceratoteleas; species Ceratoteleas bidentatus. The sequence goes on along the minus strand of JABFPB010004088.1, from coordinate 6,111 downwards.
AATCTGTTTTCGCTTTTGGTAAAAATTCATCATTTTTGGTATGGGAGTGCCCTTAAATGACCCAAAACCCTTAACACTTTCCAACAACACAAACTACTTAACTCGAATGGGTGTAAGGCAGACATAACAGTGTGTCAAAAGGAAATTGCAAATGCCTGTTTATTATATATTAATGCCAGCGTGATTCCACTTGTATTTATTATCTATCATAATGAACTTGCAATATACTGCTTCAACACCGTATGTATATCAATCGAAAAGAAAACCAGCCTGGATTTCGTAGCGTCGTATCTACCGATGATCACATCTAACGAAAAGTTTGATTGCGTTCGTACTAAACCACACAAACGTTGCCTTGAAAAATACACGTATGAAATTTTACATAAATATTACACCCGAAATGTACATTTACAATTATCTATACATCGAATTCTTATGCTTCCTTCCTTTGATTCCACCTGCCGAACCATTGGCCTCCCTCCTCCAGCCGAACCGAACTTACATCGAAACTTAAATGCGGTGGCGTTGCGCTCGACGCGCCACCTGGACCAAACTTGTCCATAAGCAATTCTACTGTCCAAAACCAAAGTGGAACCCAAGTCCATCCAATTGCAGTTCTTTCCTCCAAAAAGTTCCATCCTATGAATTTCAGTTTCTACTTTGGTTTTGGGTTCAGACACCTGGCAAGTTAAATGCTACTTTTTTAATAAAGTTTACTCTCCTAAAAAATGATTTATCGAAAAAAACTTTCGATTCAAAAAATGTCGATTTTGAAAAATTAATTTTTTCGTCATTTTCCTTGCCAGTGCCTCAAAAAAACTTAAACTCGCTTTTTGCAGCCTGTCTAAGCCAGCTGTTGGTCACGTGGCTCTGTTGGGCGCTCTCTTCCCGCTTTCTGCGCCGCGAGGTGTTACTGGCGGCGCTCTTCACCAGCACACATAAATCCGTGAGCTTCGGCGGTTGGTTGCTTCGCGGCGCCTATCGCGGCCCAGTCAACGGGCCGATGCTCAACTTACCTCTGGTGGTGCTGCCGGTCGCGCAGCTCGTCCTCGGGAGTCTGCTGGCGAGCCACCTGGCGGCATCCCAACCAACCACAATAAAGCCGCGCAACCGTGTACAGCCTCAATAAACACAATTCTACCATACAAAACGCCTCGTCTCTTTTCTCGGATATAAATGACTCCAGCTGATTCCCATAGAAAACATAGCGTTTTTATTCTACAAGTAATGGGATATTCGGCAGCGGCTGTCGCAATCGCCGCTGTCGCTCGCGCCTGTTCTATTCTCGCCTGGCGCCACCTGCCGGCCGATCCGGCGGGCGCGCGTATTTCATTTAATAATACAATAACAAACGGTATATAACACTCATCGCCTTAACTCGGACATAATTGCGCAGGTGTCGCTGCGGTCGAGCCTGCTATCGCCGCCAACTTCGCGACTCGTCGTCCTCGTCCTCCTCCTCCTCGTTTTCGTCGAGTAGCAAAGCTTCCGCGGCGCCCTGCAAGTTTGTTGGCTTGATTAGTTTGCGGTTCGAGCGGTTTCGCGGTTTGCGTGTTGGACTCTTAGTTACGGTCGGAAGTAAGGTCGGAAAGTACATGGGTGGCATTTGGCTCAGTTGTAGATGGCGGTTTCGTCGCAAAACAGATATTTACGGAGCTTAAATCAAAAGCGATGACTGCGTTTGGAGCAGAAACGTCGGGTCTGAGGTTGCGACCTGAAGTGACGGTTTTACGACGTTTGGCTGAGTTTGTGTGGAATAGTCGGAGAACTTTTTTTGATGGTTTCTTTCAGGAAAATGATTTTTTGAGAAAATCAAATGGATTTGACTTAAATCACTGGCTTTTCGTAGCAAATTTGATTGAAGAAATTTCAGTGTCATGTACAACAAACAGTTTTCAGAAAAACTTGTCAGCCCGAATGTGTTTACAATTTTTGTCCAAAAAGAACTGTTAAACCATTCAACCTTTTTTACTAGGAATGATATAAACATTAAAATATTGACTTAAAATATCAGAAATTGTAGTATCAGAAAATGCATCCAAATGACCACTAAATACTTGTCAAATATTTCTATTAGTTAAAATGTATTGGTTTAACAGCTTTTTTTACAATCTCTAAATAAAATAATGAAAAATGTAATGAAGTATATTGTGTTTGATTTAAATCATTGGTTAAAATGAAAAATCATTTGATTTAAATCGTGATTGAAAACACCGATTTAAATTAAATGATTTAAATTATGGTTTATATGATTTATTTGATCCCAAGGTGGTTGGATTAAGAGGGTTGAAACTATGATTTTATCGAAATAAAGGTGTGATTGATAGAATGTATTTTGGTTATGAATACATTGAGTTTTTGTAAGAATAGATGTACATTTGTTAGAAAAATATTTCAAGTTACGCGATTTGTTCGGTGAATTTGAGCTTTCTGAGAACATTGAATCATTTTTGTCATTGTAATGCCATTTTAACATTTGTGAAGAAAACCTGTTTAACTTATAAACTATCTGCCATATAGTGATATACTGAAATCGAATAAAACTGTTTCCTTAAAATAAAAAATAACTCAATCCGATTTATTGAATCGCTATTTATCTAAAACTAAATACAATAAAAATGTATGATAGCCAAAAATCGTAATATTACTAATCGCGTTATGTAAATGTATCAAAACTCTGTAATTATTATTATACATAAATGATAATATATATAATAATATTCAATAAACTTTATATTATTATATATAATTATATCTAAAATATATAATTTGGTGTAATCTTGCAGATTGCACTTCTAACTTTAACCACTTTGTGAGAGAGACGGATTTTTCATCTCGATAAGAGAAAAGCTTTGCGATTTCTGCCCTATGTTCCTGCCATGCGTAAAAATACGTCACTTAGGTTCGGAATTTAAAAGATCCAGCCTTTCTATTCGGAACACAGTATTACGTCATCGCAGCAAGAGGAATGCATCGAAATGGGGGAAGCGAGAATTCGTGCATTCACCTCCAAATCAATCTCTTCTTCCGTCGACGACTGTACTTGGTCGTTCCTGGCGAGCGACGATGCGGTGTTCGAGTTGTTGGCAGCGCCACCACGGTGCAAGTGGTGGCTCGACACCCACGTTACGGACAACAAACGGTCCTGAAAAGTGCGACCCTTCATGAGCGCCACCTCGGCCTCTTTGCGCGATTTGAAGTTTATCACAATAGATGGCGTCGCGTCGTCCACGATTTGATTCACAATTTCACCGAATTGCTGCAAATGGAAAAAGTGCGTCAGTTTTGAATCAAAATTACCTTGGATAAAAATAAAAAACACATCAAAATCATTCAAAATAAAAACATTTCTATGGTAAAAAAATATAAGGCTAATTGGGAGTTTATTAAAAATGGCTGTATGTTTGCAATTTTTTGTAAGAAATCCCTTTTTTTCAAAATGTAAAACAGTGTTTTTTTAGTTTAAAATGCTATTGAAGATTTCTATGGTGAAAAAATATAACACTAATTGGGAGTTCATTAAAAGGGGCTGTATTTTTGTAATTTTTTTGTAAGAAATCTCATTTTTCAAAATTAAAAACAGTTTTTTTAAGTTTGAAATGATATTAAAGACTTTTTTGACAATTTTCCATTTTTTTTTAAATTTAAAATGAAAAATGTAAGAATGAGAGTGAAACCTGAAAGTGCGCCAGGACGTCAGCTTTCTCTTCAGTTTCGTAACCAGAGACTAGAAGACTGGTGGGCCTGTGATCCACCGTGACATGCGCGAAGCTGGCACGACCTCCGCGACCTCTGTTATAGTTGAGTACACGCTTGACAGTGCGTGTAACGCGCGTGCGCGTTGGAGCGGAACTCGTGTTCAAACCCAGAGCAGCTGCCTGGGCTCGCAACTCGTTCAGCTTCTTCAATAATTCGCCTGCATCTTGGCCCTGGAAAACAATCGATGTATGATTAACCAATGATTTAGATCAAGTTAAGCCTGAAGAGAAAGTAGAATAACATCAAATTAGCTGTTTTTTATTTGTCAATAACAGAGTAGAATCAAACTATTTACACAAAAAAAAAGAAATAATTAATTTGACACTAAAAATCGATCGTTAATTCCAAACGAATACAAAAAAAAAGGTTTTGAAGCTTCGATTTATGTGCAGGGGCTGAAGGGTTAAGCCTTTAAACTTTAAATCTGGTTTATTTCGAGTCTACTATTTAATTCGTCAAATTCCCAAGCATTTCGTCTCCTTAGAAGCCGAGATATTAGAAGCTAAAATTTGCTGAAAAATGATACCTATAGCGATACTGTCCACGTGTTTTAATGAAACTTTAATATCGAATATCTTGATTTCTACGCAGACGAAATTGCTTGAAAATCAGGCAAATTAAATGGTAATATAGTAAGAAGCCAAATTTAAGTTTCATTAAATTTTTATTTTTTGATACGCACTATAATCATAAATAATGAACATCTATTGAAATGTTGCTTATAACATTTGAAAAACGATTTCACAGAACTCAATGCGAACAGAAAAATCACAATTGACTATAAAACATGGCAATGTTAACCATGTTTTATAGTCAATTAAAATTCAATGAAAAATAAAAAAACTTTTAAAAAATTCGACAAAATTGTAACAAAAGAAAGCAGACAAATGGAATAATTCGAAAATCAGATTAAAGAAGATACAATTTATTTAATCTTGAGAAAGTTACAAATCACTGTATTATATTACATATCACATAAAGTATCACAGATAGATAATCATTGTCATCGCTTATTCACATTGTATATAATTGATTTTCTTTTAATTTTTTTCAATTTTTTGAAATTTGTTTTGATTTTTTGTTTCTTGTGATTTTTTTCTTTTGATTTTTTTTCAATTTTTTTGACTTTTTTATTTTTTTTATTTTTAGTCTTTCTTTTGATTTTTTTATTTTACTGATTTTTTTTGCTTTTTTAACTCTTTTTTTATATTTTTTTTGCTTTTTTAACTCTTTTTTTATTTTTTACTTATTTTATTTTTTTTATTTTTTTGTCTTTCTTTTGATTTCTTTTAATTTTTTTTTTTTTTTTGATTTTTTGTCTTTTTGAACTGTTTTGAATTTTTTTATATGTTTGTCTTTCTTTTTATTTTTTTTATTTTTTGTCTTTCTTTTGATTTTTTTTAATTTTTCGTCTTTCTTTTTTTTTCTCTTTCTTTTGATTTTTTTTGATTTTTTTTCTTTCTTTTGATTTTTTTTAACTTTTTTGAATTTTTTTTATTTTTTTTGTCTTTCATTTTATGTTTTTTAATTTTCTGAATTTGTTTTGGCTTTTCAACTCTTTTTTTATTTTTTTAAATAAAATTTTTTTTTACCTTTTTTAAATTTTTTTTGAATTTTTTGGCATTTTTGAACTTTTTTTTTACTTTTTTGAACTTTTTTGAATTTTTTGATTTTTTTGTCTTTCTTTTGATTTTTTTTGAATTTTCTGATTTTTTTTTGGCTATTTAACTCTTTTTTTACTTTTTTGAACTATTTTGAATTTTTTTTGAATTTTTTTGTCTTTCTTTTGATTTCTTTGAATTTTTCTGAATTTTTTGACCTTTTAGAACTTTTTTTTACTGTTTTTGAATTTTTTAATGAATTTTTGGATTTTTTTTGAAATGTTTTGATCCCTCCGATACCTCCCCCCACCCAGACCCCCTCCAAACCGTAAGTGCTCACTAACTATGTGTATGTGTTGTACACGATTAAATTAATATCATCATAATTTCACTCCAAATATTCGGCTCTTGATAGGAGAACTACCTTAACATAGGAGAAATAGGAAATAGGTTTCTCCCTTCACCATTTTTTTAATTTATTTATTATTATTATTATTATTTTTTTTTTTTGAAAACTAAGTTGTTCTCAAGAGTATTGGAATCGATAGGCAAAGAATGATCCAAGTTCAGCGTTACCGAGTAATTACTTATTAAAACCATAAAAATGGCTATATTCTAGTATAAAACAGCTTTCATAAATAACGTAAAAGTATATGTATTAGTTAAGGAATATTTAGTTAATAATTATCATAGTGGCACTATTTTATCGCATACGTTTTATAAAACAACCACCTAAAAACGCTTCATAAAC
>JABFPB010004087.1:0-15585 GCA_022817645.1 Ceratoteleas bidentatus | reverse complement strand
CCATTAGGACTAGTTCCAATTGTATCTATGCGGTTTTTGACAGTATTTTTTCAAATGTTGTATATGATTTGTATAGGACGCTTGTCGCCCATATGGAATTGCATATCACATTTATCTGTATTTAATTGCAGTTCCATGTCGGAAATATGTTCTGATTGTTTCTATCTGGATTTCACAGTATTTTTTACATGTATCTAATTGTTTCTAATAGAATTTTTCAACTGGGAACCAACTGAAACCGACGTGAAAATCAAGCGAAAATTGTATTTCAATCGGTCAAACCGATACATCATGGCTTCAAATGCAGATATGCTTTCATTTTATGAAATCGGGTTTTAAATAAATAAATCTTATTTTTTCTTAACAGTAATGTTGTATTAAGTTGAATACTTATCAATCTGTGTCATGGTAATATTTATTTATAAACGTTTTATTGAAAAAAGAGATTTTTAAGGTATCTTAAAAAGTATCGAGTTTTCTGAAATAAGGTTGATGGTTTAATCCGATCAAATTCACTTATTCAAATAACATGTATTAGTTCAAACCGATACAATACATTTCTACCAAAACAGTTGAATCTTGAATCGAACTAAAAATATCGGAGTTTCAGAAGAAACGTGATAAACATAAACATAAAAATATTTCTTTTGGTTTCAATTGGTTTCCGTTTGCAGGGAAAACTTCACATTGAAACATCATAGATGAGGCTGTTTTGGAACCGGGGAAACCGGGAAATCTCAGAGTTAGTCATCTTTGTTGGCCCTGAAAAATGGAAAATATCCGGGAATTTTTTTTAACTGGAAACTTGAAGCTTATTTACTTTGATCTGCAAAATGCATAAAATGTTCAACATTTTTTAAAACTTTTTTGTATATGAAGAATTTAACATTTCTGAAAAAGTCTTTCAGTTTTCAGATATCTTCAGAGTTACTATGTCTACTAGTGTTATACTTAAAATTCGTATATCCATATCTGGAAATGATAAATTGCACATCCACATCTACATGTATTTTAAATGACAGTGATTAATTTTGACGCAAATAGTAGCTTCAATAGCTGCAAAAATGACCTGGAATAATCGCACTGGAAAACCTGGAGTCGGAGAATTGCAATTTTTAGTTTAAATTAGTTTAGATTATTTCGTTTAGACATGTATTTCCAAACGAAAAAAATGAAAAATTTAGGAAACAAGCCATGATATCAACAAGCGAATCGTCGAATTTCAATGCGTCCGATCCGCTGAAACAAAAGCAATTGATTTCGATTCAAGACGCTTGATCTCGTCCCGCATAAGCAGCCGCCACCGGGTTCCGGGCAGAAATCAATCAAGAGCACAATCCAGAATTTATGCGATACCGGCAGCGCTTTAATATTGCATGCGTGTGATCGATGACGGCCGCGCGTCGTTAGGCCCATTAATTACGTCAAAATGGCATGTCGAGTTATTTTTTGTGACGTAACGAAACGCGGACGTCGGGAATGTCAAGCTCGAGCGGGGACGGCGATAACTCTCGTGGTACCATCAAAAGTCCGCTGAAGTAATCGCGGAGGCGATCGTGGGCTGAATTTTGAACCCGAAAGCGACACAGCCGGATGATTTTTCCTCTCGGCCGGATCGGATTACAACTGGTCGCGATGCCCTTGAACCTCGAGCCATCTAGTGAACGATAATTGTGCATCTCGAGGATTAAACGCATTGGTCCGGGCCATTCCTCAATATCTGACCCCCGAAAATAGGAAAGGTCAAAGGGCAGGTTTCATAGTCACCCAGTGAACCAAAATTTGGATTGACCCGAAACTGAGAAATAATTGGGCAAAAAACAGTAAATTTTGTCAATTAAAAATGAGTATTTGGTAAACAATTCAATTATGCATTCTGTATTGTACTATTTTATTTCATTATCTGTTATAGTGCGAGAAAAAAAATTGTTTGGTAAAACAGTGCACAAAAATGATATTGTTTATAACTATTCTTTAAATGTTTATTTAAAGAAATCAAAACTACGGGCTAATATATGTCCGTCATAGCACTATATTTCTGTGCATTTTCGATTAAATCCATGAACATTTTGTAAAATAGGGTCCATTTCACAAATTCTTGTTCTAATGAAAGTTCATTTTAGACATATTCGTCTCGTTAGGGATGTGGCTAGTCCAATTAAATTCGGGGTTGTGTAGGAAATGATTTTGTTGTATGGTCTTGTTGTTACAGCTGAATTACGTTAAAACTATCCAAATCCCAGCAAAAAATTGAATGAACAGAAACGAATTCTTTCTCAAGAATTCGTTTCTGTTCAGTTCTTTTCTATTCGAATAGAAACGAATAGAAAAGAATTGAAAATAAAAATATGAATGCCGAATCTTTCCCGAAAAGAATTCAATTTATATTTTTCAATTCTTTTGTATTCTTTTCTATTCATTATTTTTTGCTGGGAAGTTATTGATTAGAAGAACATTTTGCTTGATCCAGCGAAAATGGATGATTCTAAATTTATGAAAGATAGGTTTTTGGCTGAGCCTTTGAAAGATGCGATTGCAAAACTTGGTTCAATTAACGAATCGCTTTCGAGCCTCGAAGTTGCTCAAGCCGTACACCGTTATTACAAACTTCGACTGGCTTAATAACGGCAAACGAAGAGTCCCGCTGGATTATGGATCGATGCTTCAGCATTTCGTAAATTTAGTCAAATTGGACCAAGAGGCATAAGCGTTTTTAACAATAAAGAAAGGCTTTTTAATTAAACCCCTAACTTAATTGCAAAACCCGTCAAAAGGATATATTTAGGTCAGTCAAAGGCGCGACCCCTGGGATGTTCTACAAATTTATTTGCAGCTTTAGCCGATAAACTACGCCGACTTAATTACACCTACGTTGTGGGAGCTGAAAAGGCCAATTCAATTTTTCCGATTCCCTTTCCGGAAATCTTGAATTTAATCTCAGATCAAGCTCCCCGGTTAACGATTTATTGGAAAGCTGTAAAAAGGTATTCTGTTAAAGAATCCTTATGAATTTTATAATGGACATCGCACAAGAGTTCTCTGAAGTCTGTAAAGATTTTCAAGATTTTCCAAATTTCTTACAGGAAATGAGAATCCGAAATTGTAAAACATCTACAATTTAACTCATCTGTTATATATCACAAATGTCTTCTTGATGATGATGAAGAAATGATGAATCTAAAATGGCGGAAGGTCTGCAATTTAATTTGTTGATTATATGATTCAATTTTTCGTGCATTTAACATTTTAACGAAATAATATATATATATATGTTATAACGAAAAGACAGAGCATGGTATGGCATAGCAGGTCGACACCCTTTCTTGGGTCCTGCCGAAAATTCCTGCTTCTGCGTCGGAGATCGGATCTCCGTTGATTCATTGGACGCCGCGGCTCATCTTGAGGGCGATCACGTTCCCGTGAGCGATGCCCTGCCGCGTTTAATGACAAACCCGCGTCCGGGTGGGGAAGCGCGACGCGGCTCATATTCCCATGGAAATTGCAGAAACGAGGGGAACGCGTGTCGGCGCCAGTATAAAAGCCCTTACGGGACCGCAGGAGTCTTTATCTGTTTCGCGACTCGAGTGTCTTTAACGAAAATCAGCGTACGACATGACCAATTTGCGATTTTTAGTGGTCGCGGTACTGTGCCAGGTGGTGGTGGAGATGAACGCAGGTAGGTTGAAAAAATCCGAAAAAGTTTGCAGTTTATTTGAACCGGAAACCGAGGACTAAGTTGAAGACATTGAAATGACAGTATAAAAAATGTAAAATGTAATTTTTGTTTTATTACTTGATCGTAATAATTTATTTTAAAGTTGTAAACAATTTAAGGTTAGTTGATTCGGTGGTAGGATAATCTCTTAATGTTTCAGTTCCGCTGTTGCCCTATAGAAGAATGGGAGTGAGATCTTATCCGCAGAGGACGATGATGTTTACTGGATTTTACAGACCAGTAAGCAGGTCAGAGGATAGGAACCAAGGGACCAATATTTATGGACAGGAAAGTTCCGTAGGTTCCGCTTATCTGGGGGGAATGGAGCCGGTTTACTGGCAGCCTGGTCTGAGTAAGGATCGGCCTGTTTCGAGTGCGGAGGCGGAAGCTACGCCTGATTTCGAAGGAAACCCAGGGGAGGATGGTGCTGGCGACTTCGACGACGTTGAGAAGGTTCTGAATCAGTTTGTACATTTTATTTCAAAGTGTACAAAAGTAGAATTCCTTCGGTTCATAACATTTATTGAAATAGTATATTTTTTTAATTATTATTTCTTTATTCACATTTTTTACATACATATTATTTATTATATGGATTTCAAATTAACAAACAGCATTTGTTTTCAGAATCATACAGAAAATCCTCCCCACGCCGACACAACAGAGCGAACGTACAGTGAATCTCCAAAAAGCATAACTACGAAACGGAAAACCGATTCCAAGAAGAAGGAGATCCCAAAGCCAATACCTCAGGACGAAGACGAAGACGATGAAGAAGACGAGTACGACGATGTTCCAGCGTACCTCGTGCCTCGAAAGGGAAACAAAAAGAATCGCGGATTTCTGCCTTTCAATAACTACTTTCCGATGGTATTCAGTTTTCCCGGCGTTCCTTCGAGGTCGGGAAGTTCTGAGTCGATTCCTGGTATCGTCACTGCTGTCGCCAATAGCTACTCCACTTCCAAAGGGGGTATTGCCAGTTCTATAGCCACAGCGTACGGTGGAACTCCTAATCGGTAAAGATGAAATCCCAGATAAAATAAAAAATCGTATTTAAGAATTCTGCCAATTCTATATTTATGTATTCTGCGATATCTTTCAATTAGTACATAACAATTAGAGTAGAATTTTTATTCAATTCACTCACTTTCAATACACTGAAAGAAAAATATCAGTAAAAATTACTATTATAATAGTGAAGCTGGGACACGACAATGAAAAAAATATATGTAAAAAAGTACAAATTTATTTTTTAAATTTGTACTCTTTTTAATTTTAGATTTTAATCTATTTGAATTGTCATTAAACAATTTGCGAAAAGTCTGGTTTTTTAATTTCATTAAAAAAGTCATTTTTAATTTTAAGTTGTTTTTTTATGTTTTTGTTGGGCTTAGCTTAAAACCTAAAAGCGCACTGATACCTTTAACCTTTAATGTTTTTTTCGAAAGAATTTTTGTAATTGATATTTTCATTTACTAGAATATAAAACTAATGCTGAAAATAACTTTTCAGAAAAAAGCGACCCCCGACCGACGATCAGTAACCATACCCGAAAGTCCACTGTAACCGAATCACCTAGAAATACGAGGAATAAACATGAGTGACATTCACAAAACGTGGATAATTACTTTTATTACACTTTTGGCGTCGTACGCTGTCACAATACATTATGATCCAAGGAAATCGATACTGCGCGGTTAAACAGCCGAACCTATCGACTCGGCTAAAACTAATCGTCTGTCAAAAGTTAGCGAACACGATCTTGTAATAAAAACCAAGTTTTAACCCAGGTGGAAAGTTCCGTTGAGGACCAATAGAACGATTACGGCCAGATTTGGGGTTTTTTTTCTAAGATGTCATACAAGATTTCATAAATTCGAAAAAATGTTAAGTAATAAAGCATTAATTCTTACAAACATTTGTCTCGATCGAAGAATAGTCAATACATGAAAGTTTTTTAAGAAGTTTAAATGTCTTTGTCACAACGTACATTTACTTTCATGTCACATTGAAAAGAGATCTTAGCGGGAACTTTTAGTTAACTTGTACAACAGCTTATACTCAGTACGACGCGACATCTCCATTAAAATATAAAATTCAACAGTACATCCCGGGAACCGTTAAAAAAACATCGTTAACGCTTTGGCCACCTTACATCGAGAGACATTTCTTGTAGAAATGTTGACAGATTGCATTTTGCTTTCATTACTAGAGTTTCTGTAACTACAGTATAAATCCTATCAAAACTCCGAAATAATGTACCCAAATTGTTTATAACAGTTACAAAAACTCACGTAATGAAGGGTTGAAAATGACTACTTTTAGCCTGGTTTCTACGAAGGGTTGAAAGTGACTATTTTTAGCCCGATATCAAGGGCTGAAAAAGGCTTCCTCCAACCCTGTTTCAACCAAGGGCTGAAAGTGACTACTTCTAACCCTGTTAGAAGGAGTAGGAAAACTTATTTCGCATTTTAAAACCTATTTTATACATTTTTCCAGTATATTAACGGCCACTAGAAATTTCTCTCAGTGTATTTCATTAATTCTACTGATCCTAAACGGGCTTCTCCAGCACTTCCGTTCACCTTCTGAAACTCAGCCGCTCTTTTTCACTCGCCTCATTAATTAAGGTAGAACCTTCATCATCTCGCGATTTTACATATATTGCAAGTCAATTTAAGGTGAAATGTCAGTTGTTCTCAATTGTTTCTCAATTCAAGTGGCCGGTACTTGGCGGGCGAACTTTTCCCCAGTGGGACACGCTTGTTGCGTTTTCAAATATCTCGTGGAGCGGCGTACAAAAAACGGAACTGCGGTTCCAGTCGCGACGCCGCGCTCTTTCTTACAAAACGAAGGTGAAAGAGGCGCGTCCCACGTAGCGCACTTTACAATTCTTTTCAAGTTTCGGAAGAATGTGTAAAAAAATACGAATGTACTTTGGTATGTACAAAGAGGTGAAGGCTTATTAGTTATTACTTGAGTCGCACGTCGATATCCAACAATTCGCCGTCATTCGGCGTCTTTCGTCGATCTCCGGTTTTATGTTTCAACGAGTCGTCGTTTACACCGAGAGAAAAGTTTTGTTACGTTAACATTGGGTTATGCTTATCTAGGGGTAAAAACAGGTAGCCGAGTGTGTTATATTGTTGACGAAGTGACTTCCAGCACTTCAAAAAATATTTGAAAGAAATGAATGGAAAATAATTGTATTTTCGACTCAATTTCGCTTTCATTTTTAAACTTTTGGAATTAAATTAAACAACTTTGATTGCCAAAGTAGTCGCATGAATGCTAATTAAGGAATTCAGAATATGTTATTAATTCCCAATATCACCAATTTCAAAACATCTATTTGACTGGACTTGAAATGAATAGAAAAGAATTCATATTTCTTGGTGAATGCAGACTGAGGAATTGAGCAAAAACAGATTAATTTTCAAGAATAAAAAATTTTACTTTAAAAAATGGAATAGACAGAAGAGAATGGAATCGATAATAAAAATATTAATTTGAAATATTTCTATGAAATATTTTTGCAGGATTCCGATGCATATTGGTTTTCGAATCAGAAAGAACAATTTGTAAATTAGGTATCAATCTCATGTACTCAGTGTAAAATATCTCTACTGTAATATCAATTGAAAAATGCAATACTTTTACCGTAGATTTAAACAGATGAAGTTGGTAAAATGAAAAATGCCGGAGTAAGCAGATGAACTTCATAAGCTGAAAAATAAAAAGTTCAGGCTCCGTTGGGATCATTGTAATGCAAAAGCATAATCATAATTGGTTACTTTAAGTAATTAAGGCTCACTAATGAAAAGACGCATCTGCTTTAAATATGAAATTAAGGCAGAAAGTAAGTTTGTACAAATGCTAACTGGAATATGGCATTGTTATGCTAATTTACTTACTCGAACGAGAGACTATTAAACGTATCTGAAATAAAACTCCAGTTAATTTTTTTCATTTTAATTAAGTGATTATGGTAAACTTAACCTTTCTTTGTTGCTTGTTTTACTTTCGCGAATGCATCACGTATAAAATATGATAGAAGACATCTAGCTATCTGCGATTGTTTGCAGTGACATAATGAAAATAGCAATAGAAGCCTAAAATTGCATTTACGTTCAGATAATGTAAAGGGCAAGTCGTAACTTCGTTAACTAAAGTAACAACTTTGTTATATTGTTATATAATTCACGATAAGGCTAAGTCACGATTTACTCTAAGTGGTCCTTTAAAACAATTTAGGATTAAGTTGTTTTTTATCCTTAAAACCATTTTCATAAACATTTCTTGAAGGCCAGAGTCAAATTACAATGTAATGTTGAAATTAGTGTAGTGACACTTTTTACCCTACTCCGGTATTGTTCTTATTAAAACAATTTCAGAGTAAGTGCAATGAGTATTGTAGACATTTGAAAAGACCCTTGTTGAAAAGTACTTTTAGGAATAGTCCTATAAATATAGTGATGCTTGCTGTTTTTGTCTAAATTTACATATATTTCTACCTGGCGAACCAATTTCTATATGGAAATATATATAAATTCTACTTATTTCTATTAGAAATTATAAGCTTATATGTTTCTATTTTTTAATTCACTTTTCCTATAAGTAGTATCTAATAGTTTAATAATTAGTATTTTCAACAAAGATCTTTTTTATGTTTCTGCTCCCAAAAGGGTGTTATAAATGTGTGAATGAATGTTACGTAACCGAACAAGTAACAATAAATGATATCGTGACACAACTATTTCTCCCCGTGAATACTTAGGCAGATGTGGGTTAATGTAACCGGTAATCAGAACGAACGCCATTGGTAAATCGTTAATTCTATGAAACTACGTAGTAATACATGCGTCGCTGGCAGCGGGATACTTTCTTTCTTTCGTTCATTTGTTCGTCCGTTCGACATATCTCGTCGTTTCAAGCGAACTACCTCAGCACCTTACTGACACAGCCAACAATAAGTCTACACCCCGATGGAAGATGTTTTATCATCAGACAGCGTATTTTATGCAAAGCCGACGCTGGTAAATCTTGATACTGGAGTTAATTTGACTTAAGGAGATTCCCCCGAAATAATGTAAGTGTTTTATAAAATTGCATTTTTTATATAATGTTGTTTTTTCAGTTTTGATACGTGAAAAAAGTTAGTGAAATAAGAAGATATGTTTGATGCATAAAAAAATAATATCCTCCATACAAAAAATGTGTATGTATTTTAATATTAGAGTTTATTCTGTGAATCTTTGCACAAAATACGTCGTTCATTTTTGTCGGTTGCAGTTGTAAATTTTGCAATGTTGTTCCATCGGGGCACAACATTTCACAAACTAACCCCCTCCTTTCCCAACACGACCCCGCGTCAAAAAGTTAAACTTACGGGACCGACGTCTTGTGATAACGCGAACCCCGTTAACCGCGAAACATTCCCTTTTCCGTTAGTATTTTAGTATGGTAATAATTAAGGGGACACATCAAGCCCACGTCCTCTTGTTCGGAATCTTTCAAATGTATATCTTTCAAGCCATAAAATCATCCAGTTCTGTTCTCGATCAAATTGCTCACTTTCAACAATATAAACTAAAAATCCTTGAAAAGTGACTTTAACTTAATGAATATAAAAAATATAAAACCCATAATTTTGATCAGTCTTGTTTAATGAATGCGAATTCTTCAATGGTCGATTTATTGCCAAGAAAGAATAACTTGTAAAATCTCCGAAAACATCGACTCTTTCTTTTTCCATTTTGTTTTTAATGGATTTTTCATTCAGAATAATTACCCGCAAATGTCATAATTGACCCGATATCTCTCGATGAGTTGAACATTTTTTCCACACGTTTCGTGTTTACACATTTCGGCGACATCTCTCCGAACTTTTCCATCGAATGTGAATTGAATCTGAAAGAGTAGAGCGTGCTTCGCGAATCCCGTACGACCACAGAATGTAACTAACGATCAACGTGGAGGCAACATTGACTTTGTGTTCGATTATTAGGCCTTCGATATTACTCGCGACAGATGCACACGCAAAAAATATTGAGCTGGCACGAGTATACATTTGCTTACAATAGATAAACGTAAACCCATTGATTTTGTATGTGATTCATTTACGTCATTAGGTAAATTAGGTTGATATACTGCAAATTTGTCTTTTCTGAGAAAACGTAGTGGTTTGGATAGATAAGCATATTTACCTATTGTAAGAAACTGTTGTTAGAAATAATCTGACAGTCTCAGAAAAATCGATGTTGACGGCACGTTTTATATTTCAAATAAGATCAACGTACTGATCGAATAATGATACAACCTTTTTAGGAATTTCATGAATTTCTAATTATCTAAGAAACAGTTGCAATTTGGAATTATTTTTTAGTTTTTTTCGGATAATGTTCAAGAGTTTTCTTCAACGATTCTAAATATCTTCTTCTTCTCTCTGTGGAGAAAGAATGATTGTCCAAAACTCTTCGCAAAGACTGACTCAAATATTTTGATTTTTCTGAGTGATTCATCTGGCACAAAAATGCATGCTCATTGGCCAACCTTTCCACAAAATTATCAGCAATTTTGTGATTGGTTGAAAACATTGTTTATTGTGTACAAGTAGTCTTAAACAAATATAGAACATCTGAAACGTGAAGACAATTTCGGAAATATAACGATTAGGGCCAGTTTACAAAGGGACGAAAAAGGTAGCACGTCACATCGTCGCCCATGGAAAAACAGTATACATGACAGTAAACAGTTTCTGCAGAACACGAAATAATTTAAAATACACTTATCGTAAGGTTTGTTTCTCGGATTTAACTTTAGCAGTATGTTTTTACAAAGGAAAGTCTGTAAAATTATGTATACTTTTCTTCACAGGTCTTTTCGATGATCCGTCGGCCTGAAATGCAACGAAAGTTCGATTACTTTGCGCCCCTTAATACAAATGACTTTCAAGTTCGCGTGGCGCCGACGTTTCGACGCAGTGCGGTGCAGACTTGTCGTCTTATAAAATCTTATACAAAGATGATATAGTCATACACTGGCTTGACATTAATTACATGACCTTACAATGCTTCTTTCAAAAATACATTTCTCGTCGCCGAGTGCACATGGCCGACCGAAAAATCAAGTCCACTACGATTTCCGTTTTGAAAAATAATTATTTCGCCGACAAGCAGAGCGCCCGAGTATTGTTTTGTACAGTTTTATTATGTTTTTATTAAATTCGTCGACGGGAACTTTGCAGACGGAACAGTCGAACAAATTTAATTTAAAAAGAACAGACATTAAAAACGCCCACACAGACTGATAGACACAATTTATAGAAGTGCAGGAGATGGCTATAGAACTATTTATAAACAATTCATGAATAAAGCAACAAGTTGTGTAATCGGCGAATTTACTTGCTGCGAGGTTTTATGATTCCTTTTGTGCAGTTTCGAAACTAAAAAGACATTGGAACGAAAAGGGTCGAATGAACAATTTGGTTAGTCGTCGTTTTTTACTCCCAGGCACTTTGCTTGTCACATGAATCGCGTCATCCAAGTAGAAAAGTCTGCAAAAATACGTTTGCTTAATAATTGATCGGTTATTGTTTACTCCGTTCCGGTTCACAGCTCCGAAAGGTGTACGCGAACATTCATAAGACATGTAATTACGTTCGTACGGTTAATAAAATATTTGTTTTTCTAAGTAGATACACATTTAGTCCATTAATGTATTAGTTATTACGCTATGTATTGGCTCTTGCAATACATAAATATCGTAACGTTGTCGGAAACGACTCGGCGGGGAAAACCGAAACGAAATTCGATAAAACAACAAGTTCATCAATTTTTAACCCAAATTGAACGTTCAGAGAGATATTTCTTTCGAAACTGATCGAAATTCGTTTTCGCGAATCGTTTGATGAGATACCTTTTGCCATCAAATAACGTTTGTTCAATTTTGCTGGAACACGTTTTTTCTCAGTGCACGCGTATCCCACCGAGTCTGAACATAGCATAAACTTATCGACCTCGATAAATAAAAATCTCATTTCACAACGTTGTCAAATAAAATATATGCAATCGTCGACCAAGTGGCTTTTGTCTTGGCCGCGAGTCAATGTGAATTCAATAGCCCATTTCCTTGGCTTATGTCTATATGATGTATATAGTTCCGTGTTATCGTTTGAGATATAAAATTAAAAAAGTAGTCTTCCGTTTGCAAGAGCTGGCTCTCAACTCTAGTTCGTCGAGCACCCGGACTGGTTCGCCAATTTTTTCCATGACGAGTCCCTTAAAGTGCCCGAAAAATGCAGTTGAAACTTTTTATATCGATTTGCGTGAAAACCAATTTTTCATTCGCAATTCAAAAACGAAAAAAATAACGTGAAAGTTAAATAAACTCAAATTGATTTAACTTTTTCGTTTTTTTCGCAAAAAGAACAGCGTATTTCACGAAGAATGTCCTTTTTAGCCGAATTTTTACTTTACGACGATATCATCGTAGTTCGAGTTGCGGAAATCTACGAATTTCCCTTGTCTCAGTGCTTTGTTCTTTTGTTTAACTTGAGGATTATTACACTTTACATCGACTTCTAACGCTAACAATGTGCAGTTTGTTGGCGAACATTGATTAGGAAAAGGCCGTGGAACATTTATTGCGGGGAGCAAACGTTATGCACTGAGAAGAATATTTTAATTTGTATTACTGGAGATTTAGTATAAATTACTGAATTGTACAGTTTACATGGGATAGAATCATCAAATCGTCAAATAAACTACTAAACTGTATATAAAGAAACTGTTACGTATTAATATAATAACTGTTATATTAATTACGTATTAATATAAAGGTTACCTATATAATTATTATATAGCTGTTAATTTAAGGTCAGTTTATAACCCTAATTAAAGTATCTTACCTTATCATACAAATTCAAATGAAATTTCATAGAAGAAATCAAATTATGTATCCCTTTCTCCTTTATATAAATTAAATATCTATACCTCATTAATTTTTATTTACCAATGCAACACAATTTTTTCGGAACCGTTCATGGATTCGTAAGGTTCAACGATTTTATTCCAAGTTTACTGTACCCTTGGAAACTTTTTTCACAAATTTTATATGTTTCACTTAATATTTCTCTCAGTGTGAAACAAACGTTCTGTTACTTGTTATTAGTATCTTTGAGTCTTCGGTGGATGTCTACGTTCAGAACTGCTGATTCTTGTTTCTTTAAGCGATCTTCACCTCATGCGACCGTCATGAAGTCCATCTTCAGAACTTGAGAACGAAGTCCAACTTAAACAGGTCGCCTTTTGTGCCATTACAAGGTTCTGTTTTACTCTACTGAGACCTAATGGGCCGACTCTCCTGCCCCCCGAATAGCGAAAATATGTACTTTGAGTCCGTTCAAAAACTTTTGCTCTCCGTCAAACTTGTTATCCGCTAGTGACTCTCCAGACACGATTTCTCGCCCTGGAAATATTGTTTCCGTCAAAGACGACATCATCAAGTGCGAACTACGCGGACAAATGATCGATAACTTTCGGTTCCGGTAAAACAGTCGAAATCTCTCGGCTTTAACTCGGCGCCGCGTGACCGTCGGACCAGTTTTTCACCGACTTTTTTCCGACGATGTGAAAATTTTTTCGTTCGTTTTTCCGTGCCATTTTAACCGAAGAGTTTTTCATCATCAAACATTGTGATTCTTTCGTCGGAAACGAATTGCCTGGATTTGAAGTTTGGAAAAAATAGCTGTTTCAATTGTCGACAGTCAGGCGGCGGTGCGATTTTTCGCGTCGAAAAGGTGATCGCGGTTGCGTTCAGTGAACAGAGATCGGTATACAATAAAATCGATAAAAAACGAGTATGTGCGGCGCGCGAACGGAAACTGGATCCGCGGCGACGGTTTTCGACCGCGGATTCAAATAAGGGACCAGGCACAGATGAAGTTTGATTGCCCTGGAATTTCGGGGACATGTTCGTCCCGATTTTCGCTTTCGCGCTGCTTTTCGTCGTGCGCTCAGGCGCCTCGCCCGGTTGGTTCACTGGAGCGCGCTTTTCGGGCCGAAAACCACCGAAGTGTCTTACAAGAGGGAACAGGCGGTTCCGTGAATAACTTCGGAGATGAACATCGGCGTTGTCGCGCTCAAACCGCCGTCGGACTTTTCGTGATCGTCCTTTTCGAATTCGCAGTCAAAGTAATGGCTCTGAAAAAGTGGCGGAAATAGGGTTTTTCATAGTTTAGTATTTTTAAACAAATACATTTTTGTTTATTTATTAATTAGTTTAGTAAACAAAATTGAACCGCTGAAAAACTATTGTGGAAGGCGATGTGAAAATTTAGAATCAGTCGTTGACTTTTAAATTTGAAAATGTGAATCATTTTAAATGTTTCTGTTTTCTTTAAGGGGACAACACTCCCGGGAAATTTTATACGAGATAGTGTTAAGTTATAGTTAAAATAAATCTAAAATGAATTTTAAACAGCTATTTTCCCTCTTTCCTGTAGTATTTGTAATTGTTTCAATTTCGACAATTTTCTCAGTGAAGGTTAAGTTAGTATTATATTAGTAAATGCATATTAATTTCGTAATTATATTAATAATCAGTTATTCGTTACATTGTAAGGATTTTTGTAACCACACAAATTTCATATTTAAAAATCTATCTCATCCGTCGGCTTTTAAGATAAAATTTCTGAATTGGCTGTAGAAAAATATACTCTACAATATGACGCTAAATATTGCAAATCCGACACAAAATTTCTTTTACCGGATTTTTCATATCCTGACCCTTTATAAACGCTCCTCGGGACCCTCATGATGCAGAATTTGAAACTTCCAGTAAAGCACTATATTATCACGTACAGTTTTATTAAATTCGGTTAACATTACGTCGTACTTCATTTCGCCTCTTTAACTTGTTCGTGTTTTATTCTTTAACAAAACATATTTCAAATTATGAATTGTTCGGAATTATATTCATTGCTTAATTAAAATTTAAACACGACATAAAGAGCTCATTTCTGTTTCTCATAACTGTTTTTTTTTTCAAATTTCACTTTAATTTGCAGAACAAAATTCAGAACAGTTTTATCATTTAATGAATATGTATCGGTTGAAAATAAATTATTCGTATAAAATTCGCAAATACTGACTCCTGCGTTTCTGATAAACGAATTAGGTAAATTTTTTAAATGCACGGAAAATTCGTTCGAAATAGTTGACTTGGGGAGGGGGAGTGACTCGTGCCAGATACTGATTTTATTTAAAAATAAAAAATGAACAATGTTTTTGAAAATGATTAGTATGACAGGCCGGAATTGATATTGATGACATAGGGAGATGTTTTACCTGACAGTCGAGGCACCTACAGTGATCGCTCATTTTGCAAGTGATGCCCCACTGTTTTGCGACCGCGCGATAAAATTCCTTGCTTGACTTGTGCAGAATTTCCGGACCCTTGACGACTGTTGGGATCCGCTCGTGTTCGACCGGATTCGCCATGTTGGTCCGGTTGCTGTCGCAGACTCGACCCATCTCGTCGCACTCGCCTGCGTCGTTACCGTTTGCAGTCGAGTGTTCTAACCGAGCCTGACGTAAGGTAAATAGAATCATTCAATCGTTTACAAGTTTATGATTTTGTTTGATTAAGATGAAAATAGTTCGGCCGCTCCGATCATATGCTATGGAAGTATGTGTATTTATCTTTGTTGGTTACAACGAAAACAAATAACAGCCCAGCAAAAAATTTGGAATAGAAATGAATAGAAAAGAATTGGATTTGTAGCCAAATTCGGTATTCATTAGAATTAAATGGAATTCATTTTTCGTTTTTGAATGTTAGAAATAGTTTAATCAATTCCAATTGGGGAA
>JABFPB010004086.1:0-15587 GCA_022817645.1 Ceratoteleas bidentatus | reverse complement strand
TACCGGGGAGATTTTTTTGGGGGGATATTATTTTTCGGGATATTTTCGTCGGGGATATTTTTCTTCAGGGTCTTATGGTCGCCCCCCTTACAGAATATATCGACACCTTTTACGAAAAAGGGGATAACTCCCCTTTTTCGTTATCCCCTTTAAGTTATCCCCATTTTCAACGTTGTAAATTGAGTTATTCTCTTTTTCGTAAGAAGTGTAGTATATAATGCTTATGGAATGATCAATATTAAATATAGATTAACAATATATAATCAACGAATTATTACAGTTAACGTGTTTATTATAATAATTAGTAATTGATTTCATATGAAATGAAATTAACTTTTCAGCCATAATTTCGAAATTCAGTTTCAAATACCCATCAATGATAAATGGAGTGGAAGTGGACGAAGACGGAGATTTGATACTAACTCGCAAGAAAAAGGGAAATTTGTCAATTGGTATGTGTAAATATATAATATATTGAAATTTATTCAAATATATTGGATTCGTCTGTTATTTAATAATTGGTAACAAGTGCTCTGTTAATGAAACCAGGGACTTTGTATTTCAGAGCACAGTGTGATAACGGAGTTACAATTAGTCGGATTGCAAGTGTGGCGAGGAGCTTTTTTATTAGCGGACTTCATTTTTTCAAATCAACATTTGTTCCAGGATAAAGTAGTCCTGGAACTGGGATCTGGAGTAGGCCTTAGCAGTATTATAGCTAGTATTTTTGCCAGGGAGATTATTTGCACTGGTAAATTTTTTTGAATTTCAAAATATTAAATGTGGATGAATAGAATGGTAAACATAATAATGGCGATAAATATATATAGCAAATAAATTTGCTATATACTAGAAAAAAATTGTCAATATATTTCTAAGATATTGGAACATACTGAAATACATTTCCAATATATATTTACTATATATTGCAAATATATATTTCTTTTTGCCAAAGAAAGAAAGACCTTTTAGTTATACAAATCAACTGCTTTAAAGTATTTTTCCAATAAGAAATTGATATATTGATTTCAGATATAAATTTAGGCAACATTCTTAAGCTGATCGAGCGAAATTTTGCTAGGAATAAAGACATCGTGAAATCAAAATATTTCATCAAGGAACTAGACTTTTTGAGCCTTGACTGGCCTCAACAATTACACGATTTGGTGGAAAAGACTCATATTATAATCGCAGCAGATGGTCAGTAACTTTTTTTTCTTCTCAATTTCGCAATTGACCAATGTGAATTAATAGTTAAAATCCTATTGCTTTTAATAGGAAATATTATTCACTATTGATTACAATTGTATTACGCCCATTCTCTATTACGAAAAATGGTGAATTTATCATTTGTTTGATGATATTTGGTATTAGTTGTTAGTTGTTAGTTCTCATTAGTTGTAATGAGAATTTTAATAAAATTTAATCAGAATGAATGGATTTGTTAATGAGGGACCGAACACATTTCAGTGATATATGACGACAGAATAACCGAAGGCTTCATCCGAACAGTCGACAAACTGTTCAACACGGGGCACGCGAAAGTCGCATACGTCACCCTGGAAAAGCGCTACGTGTTCACAGTCAAGGACCTGGATTCAGTAGCGCCGATGTTTGAGGAATTCTTGCGTTGTGTGCGAAGACTTGGTGCCCAATGGAAAATCGCATACATTCCGACGAACTTTGAACAGTATTTTGAGTACGAGCGAACGAAGGAACTGATAATGATGGAAATTCGCAAGTGTTGAGGAGGCACTTGCTGTTTGAATGGAAATGAAATAGCTGACGTTAGTCGTGTCCTAAGAGTATCAAAGAGGATGTTTATTTCCGGCACGAATTACAAAACGAAATTGTAAATCCTCAAATAAATCTATTTTCCAATGTAGACAACTTACTGTGTATAATCATATATTCTTTTCAATTCTTTTTGATTCCAGATGAATCGCCATTAAACAAAAAAGTAATCTGAATTCATAAAATTAAATGCATTAATCTATTAAATGAATTCCTGAAAATTCAAAATGAATGCGCAATTTGACAAAAGATCCAATTCTTTTGTATTTATATCTATTTCTATAAAAAATTGTTTGCAGGGCTAACACGAGATTGTATTGAGGAGGTTGCTAACTGGCACGATTGCAGAATGTTAGTTCTGAAATTTGCAGTTATTTTCATTAAATGCGACCTCCTGAAAACATTGAATTACATGTAACTGCTTATATCGATTCTAGTATCTCGGATATACATTTTTTACAAGTCTATGCTGAATTGAAAGGTGGACACGAGGGTGATGATAAAAAATTACTATACAATCATTACAAATTCACTACTTGTATTCTATTGAAAAGTATCCTTCATTCCATAACCAAACCAAAGGAAAACTCGAAGAAGTCAGAAAAGTTTACACGAACTTTATAATCTGCTTTGTGCATTGGATTATACTGTATCGTAGATAGCAGTAGAGTCGTAGGACTCTAACGCCTACGTCGACCGTAACGCCTTTTAATAATAAAAACATAACTATAATATAATAATTAATAATATTAATAATAATAAAAACAAAGGGGTTTACAAGTCTAGTCATTTTCAATGACAAAAGCATCGGTCGACGGGTTACATATATATAAATAGCTCGTTACGTGCATGTATAATAACGACATTCGTATTTGATAAAAGCAGTAAAACGAGCTTCGCATCGCCTAAAAGTTAAGCAAGGGGAGTACTGTACAGAAATTAGTCAAAACGACTAATTAACAAAAAAACCGCAATCGTTCGTCATTTTAAAAGATAAAGAGGACTGAGGGTAAAGGAGGAAACGACGTTCTAGGGAAAATGTCGATCTCTTGGCGGAGTTTGAAAAATCGTCTACAAATTTGCAAGGCACTTTTTGTCTCCTCGTCTGATATTACGGACTAGAGTTGACGCGGATAAAGTAACTCGGAGTTTATTTATGTCCCAAAACGCGCGAAAACAAGTGGGAGGCCGGAACTCAAAACGATCTTGATCCACGTCGACCGCTAACCAGGATAATGTTGAACAATTCAACTTGACAGTTTCGTTACAAATTATAATATCGGTTATGTACAAGATCCTGGTCGGTTGTTCGGGAGTCTGGCTGCGAGTATAAAAATGATTGAACGGGAGTGTATCGTTTATAAAATAAATTCAGAATCACGTAACAAATACTGTACAAAAATGCCGGAAGTGGCTTCCGTTATCGGTACCTCGAATTTCCTTTGCATTCATTCATCCGTTCGTTAAATAATTACTTAGACGCTTCTTCGGTTATCATTGTTATCGGTCTCGCGAAGATTCGGTGGGATTTGCATGCAATTTTAACTATTGGCGTTGTACGACGCTTTTTGGTTACTGCCATTCACCACGGGCATCACGTCCAGCACGAGTTTCCGCCGGTGGAACTCGGCACCGGACGCTTCGCCGACCTTCCGACGAAGCGACGTCGCGTTTTCCAGCGCACTTACGCTCTTGCGTCGGTTCACCGTCTCCACTTGTTGACGCAGACTGTCCTTCACTGTGCCATTTTGTGAACTACTCTTACTCAGGGAGAGACGCGTCGAGTTCATTTTCGTCGAGTTTAAGCACTTGGCCGTTTCTCCGGTTAACGGCTCTTTTTTAATATTCGGGTGTAAACCTACAAAAACATTTGTCAATTGTTCTGTCACTGTGGATATTTATTTGAATTTTGTTATATTACATAACAAAATTTAATTTTGTTACATTACATAACAAAATTTAATTTTGTTATATTATTCTATTAGAACAAATTATTATTTAAACCAAGAAAAATTATTATTTACCAAAATAAGTTTTATAAACAATATTTTCAAACATTGTATTAAATAGTAATGCTTAATTGAATACAAGTTCAGACAGTATTACACTTGTTGTTTGCTACAAATTACTGACATAATGTTAATGACAATTATTAAAACAAAATATAATAAAATAGACATTTCAGTAAAAATTAAATCATTTGTACAGAGTTGTATTTACTTTTGTTTGCTAAGATCGTTCCACAAATTTCAAATGTACTATTCAAAATTAATAGAATCAATTTTATCAGTTTTTATTAACATTTATAGTATAATTTTGTTATAATATTTACATTTTATATTATAAAAAATATAAATATATCGTATCTTGCATTTATCTACAATTAACATAATCAATTTAGAATCCAAATTTTTCCCCTATCGAAAATTTCCCATCGACTTTTGTCTTCGAATAATTCACTGATTAAAAAAATCATTCGGTTAAAATCATATTAGCCCAATATTACAAATTTCCTTTGATAACTGTGTGAATAGTTTTCAAACTGTTATTAAAAGTATTAATCGGGAAAAAACTTGCCATTGACAACCCAATGTCGGACTTGTGATTCATGCGAGTTTTGCAGCACTCGGCGCAAACCGCCATCTTCGCCTTCCTCGCGCATGATTTCTTGAAGCTTTTGCACGGTTTGATACAGAACCACTGGGCTGATCAAACCGAAATCGAACAGACTACACAAGTGCAGGACGAAATTGCGGTACAAGTTCTTCTTGAGAAGTTCCTTGCCCTTTGCTTCGAGGAACATGTGACAGGCAAGTGGTATCTGGCAGTCGCCAACATAACCGTGCTTCATTATGTGCAGGTTCCACATTTTCATCAGTTCCTTTTCACCCTCATTCACGTCAGTGAAGTCGTCGATCATCATCATGGTTTTTGTCTGCAACCACTTTGGATCGTTTTCCCCTTCAGAATCGACATCCATTTCCTTTGGGTAGATTGGTAAACACGTAACGGTGTGGTGGTACAGTCTGCCAAAATATAACAATTGCAAATATATTGATTTAATTGCAAAGTATGTTGTGCTATACATTGACAACATACTTACAGAGACCGGACGTAATTAACATGTTTTTATTTTAAGGTCACTCACTTGTGTGGAACAGGGGAAAGGGATACAGAATTTATATACAATATATGATAAATTAGAGTTTGGTTTGGAAATATTTGTTTAATTATTAGTATAACTTCTTTACTAATGTCTTGAGATGTTCTTACATTATTTTTACAATATTTTAGCATAATAATATTTTAACGTTTAAACTTGTGAATCTACATTTTGGCAGAGCAAATGCAGCGAAACTTTTAATTCCCATTGAATTTCGACATTGAAAATCATAACTTATCGTTTAAGCATTTCCTGCAATCTCAGTGAAAACACTGACTTGTTTTTGATACTTTAATAACAAATTTCGTTTAGAATTAAGAGAAAATGAAATATTTTGCTCACAATTGACATTTAAAGTTATTACAGTGTGGAATTTCATAATTTTGAAATTATAAATTTATACAGAATGCTATAAAGAATAATTGTTATGTTTGAATAATGTGGTTTAATAATATCTTAAGACATTAGTGAAACATTAATTGTACCAATATTTTCAAATGAAACTCGTATTTACCATATATTGTATTCTGTCTCCCTTCCTGCACAAGTGAATATCCTTAAGGGGACACCCTTTTGATAGTCTTTGATGGATAGTTTAATGATATGCAGTTGCTTTCAAGTAAATAGTTAACTTAATATTTATGAATAATGTTAAAAAAATGATCATTTTTTAAACAGTTCCGGACTTCCAAATTTCATCTGACTGACTTCTCGTTTGCCAAAATCTGTTCCAAATTTAGTGATTGCAATGTGTACTGACGGAATGTTGACAAAAAAAGTAATAAATTAATTTAATTAAAGTTATAGCCCACTGAGAGCAAAAAGGTAAAAAAGGGTTTTTTTGTAAATAAACAATTTTTTAATTTAATTGTTAATAACTTTCCATGATTAATGTTCATAAAAATTACTTCAAAACGAAAAGTCGTTTTGAAGTTTCTTTCAAACATAAACAACATTTATTATTAACGCACTATATAATAATAATAATAATAATAATAATAATTTAAAAAATCTGTGTATATAAAATATATTTGTTTACATTTAAACACACCTACAAGATATAATTCAGCCTCGACACTGATATATGTAATTATTAATTGCAACCACTTCTGAGAGGAACGTCGAAAAAAATTCAATGCATGAAAAAGAATAGTTCGAAGTACCAAAATATACAAAAAATCTTTTCCAAATTTTCATGAAAATTGGTCATTTTTTGCTGCGGTGTCCCCTTAAATAATCCATTTTTTTAGATTAAATAAATCAACAGAATACATTGATAGTGATGCTGAACTTTACCTATTATGCCCTGTAATGTAAGGACGTTGACTTTCATAGTCATTTTCATCTAACTCTAAAAATTCAGATAAACTTGGTTTAAGCCGCTTTGGTCGACAAACTAAAATGTTGGTGACGCTGGTGCGACGAGTTGGACCAGTCCTTGAAAACGTGACTGCTGATGGCTGCGAAATTAATTCATGCGGGCTGCCAGCATATGATCCATCGTAACACTCATTTATTGCAACATCAATTCTGGCACCTTGCGAGATTGGCTAAAATATCAATATCGATTTTGTAAATATGCAAGCAGACTTTAATTTGAGTTGGTAACGAAATTATCTTAAGTTACGTTATATGAATGAAATTACGTTGTAGCTAGGATGGCCACTATTTTTCAGTAACAAAATTCCCTGATTTTTAGGTAAATTACATTCACATTAATCCCATTTCTAAAATTAATTCGAATGAACGAATGTACACGGAGAAAACGGCAAACGTGTGACGCGTTTATGGCAAACGTCTGAGGCGTATGCGGGATTTTTCTGCTACCTTTTTTGCGCAAACGATTGAGCCGTGTGCCAGGAACATCTCAGCCGTTTCCAGAAACGGCTGAGGCGTTTGTGGAAACGGCTGAAGCGTTTTTAGAAACGGCTGAGATGTTTTTGACACACGGCTCAACCGTTTGCACAAAAAAAGTAGCAGAAAAATCCTGCAAACGCATCAGACGTTTGCCATAAACGCGTCACGCGTTTGCTGTTTTCTCCGTGTATTAAAATTAATGAAAAATAATTTAACTGAGGCCCCAAAATCTAAAAAAACTATGAATTTGAGAGAAATCAATAGCATAACATTAAAAATAAACTAAAGAATTTATTATAGGAAATAATTGAAAGAGGAACTCATGTTATAAACTCCTTATATATATATTCCTACATTCAATATTGCGAGATTTAGTTCATAACCCTTTAACGGTGCAAAGCCACAAACCGTCACGAAATTCCATGGCAATTTGTAATATTGTGCTGTTAAAGGGTTAATTTTCTAATTGTGTGTTTGCTCACCACATAAGTGAAGGTGAACCTAGAGTGACAAAGTTTCAGGTGTTTCAACAAGGAATACAGTTTGCCACAATCCAGATAGCACCATGGACAAAGCAGATCCTCGCAAGCTTCAGTCGGCTGTCTACTATTGTTATTGTACAAAAACTGGTAAACGATCTGTTGTGGGGCTAAACTTTCATTTGGCTTCTCCGAAATGGCTTTATTGGTATTGGAAAGTCCATTAGTCAGAGGTGCATTGTTGTTGTTGTAATTTGAACATCTCTCGTTTTCATCTGAAAACAAATTTCCATATTGAGACATAATTGTTTTAAAAAACAGCTAACTTTTATCAGTTAATTAAGGTAGTTTTATAGCCAAGTGCGAATTATTTGTTAACAAAATGGACAATTTTACTTTTTCTAACTCTTCAATGTTAAATACCACTTGGTTATCAATTATCTCCCATATGAGAAGGTCAGACTTACTGACATTGTAAACTAATGCATTTCAGCTTGATTAATTGATAGACCAAATGCCAACTCACGAATTAATTTTCTTCTTTTAATCTTAGAGTTAATAATACCTTAAACTTTTTTGTTCATGTTTAAAATAATGCAAAATTTAAATGTAAAACAATAAAAAATAGAAGCTAACTGTTGCTAGGTTGATTTTCTTTGTTATCCCCATTGGCAGCGGCAGTTTTATTCTCGCTATTTCCATCGGCTTCGTTGACCCAAGTCAGTCGAAATTTCAAGGTCGGGCTTTTGTTGAACGCCTCGCAATCCGTTATCTCCGAGATCGTCTCCCAAAAGCTCTGTTTCTTTGGACTTGATCTCACATTCGTCTGCACTTCCTGCAGACTCAACTCGTAATTTCCATCAGTGAGCAAGCAACGATTGTGTTTATCGTAAACGATCAACTCAGAACCGTAAAGTTTGGTCTCATCGTTGCCAAGTTTCACGGGGACCATGCCGTTGATCGTTTTGCGACGTTTTTGTGCAGGTTCTGCAAACATAATTACAAAAATCAGTAAGATATACAATTACAGTCAGATTTTTATTCACCAAGTGTTAGATAAGAAACTTGTTATTGTGATGTTGTTTTTTGTACTGAAAATGTCTATTTTTCGTCAAAACTGGATTGAAATGGACGGTGTGAAAATGTGTGACTATTAAATCATAAATGTATGTGCGATAAATTCGACAGTATCAAAAGTGCAAATATAGTGTATCAAAAGCACAGCTGATATTTGTTTATGAAATTATCATATCTTTTTTAAGATGAGAGAAAATATCTAATACAACTTGTTTCTAAAAACGCCATTCTAGTTGAAATTTATAGCTTTCTTTCTACACAAGTTATAGAAAACATTTGCATTTATGATGGCAAAAAATAGATGCATTTGTGCGTATGAAAACCTCCGAAATTCGTCAATGTATGCCCAAACTTGTAAAAAGTAAGAATGTTGTGTTTTGAATGATTACCATCGGTATCACAGTTGTGCAAAATGTAACTACTATTGGGTATACAATAAACCCTGAGTAAAAGCATGTAAGTTTCTGTAACACTTCCGTTATTTAAGGTAAAAGATTCATTTGGAATATTTATCGAGGATGTTTTCGTAAGTGGATGGTTCTCAGTCGGATTAACTGGAACGTCGCTCGTGCCGACTGACATCTACAAAGAATTATACAGTCATTAATATCTAAAATTCTCTTTAAATAACTACTTTAATCAATTAATCCTTTAACAGCCCAAAACCACAGTTTCCTATGAAATTACATGCCAATTTATGGTGTTGGGCTATTAAAGGTTTAACAGATTCCATAATCAAATAAATACTTTGTCTAATAAAAGGCCATACCTGCATGATTGGTGAACTAACATCTTTCCTCTTTTTGTGACATATTGTTAATAATATCGTTTCAACTTTCACAGTATTTTCTTGCGGTTCCTCAACTGCAAAATACAGGATGCATTACATTGTGTTTATGCATGCAAAATGTTAGAGCTGTCAATCGTGATTTACAATTTATAATTTAAGAACAATTTAATTAATCGGATTTATTTGATTTAAACAAGATTTGTTATAATTTGGAAATTTAATTTCCTGGTGATAAGTTCTAGCTTAGAAAATTTTATTTATTTATAAATAAAGAAATAAAAAATAGAGTTGAATTTCAATTATACTTTACTGACACCAGTGTGCAAGTTACAAATAATCTCAACATTTGTTGAAAATGTCTTTTATTGAAGAAAGATCCAATGTTTTATGTTTTTATTTGAAAATAAAATTACTTTAACCTGTAATAAAATTCTTACCACAGCAGAATTAGTTAAAGTAAATAATAATTTATGTGCCATACACTTTACGTTTTATTTAAATTTTATCCAACATGTAATATG
Organism: Ceratoteleas bidentatus; assembly: GCA_022817645.1. Taxonomy (NCBI): domain Eukaryota; kingdom Metazoa; phylum Arthropoda; class Insecta; order Hymenoptera; family Scelionidae; genus Ceratoteleas; species Ceratoteleas bidentatus. The sequence continues at coordinate 5,906 of JABFPB010004086.1, read as the reverse complement.
TCTCTTTTGTCTAAGTTTCTCATGTAAAATAAGTAAACATAGTTTCATTCAATTATTAATATTTTTATACTGCTTGATTTAAGTCAATTGATTTTAATTATTGCTTAAAATCATATCAGCCCTCCAAAATGCAATATCACATTTTACATTTTCGCAACATACGTTTTTTGTCGTAAAAGCCAAGAAACGATAGATTCATGTAACGACGATTCGATCCAGCGAGTCCTTTCTGCATGTTTTGTTCTTGCATCTTTTTTTCATAAATACTGTCGACTTTGAAGTTCTCTCGTGATTTATGTGACCGTGACATCCGTTGTCTCATGTACGACAGGTTTCTGAACAAAAATATAGGCTGAAAAATGAAAAAATGGTGCAATATTAATTCCTTTGTATACAAAACATATTCTGGTATAATTTATAAAAACAAATATACGTACCGTGGTAAAATACATTTAAACCAACGCATTCATTTAATGATGGAGAAAATGCTTACTTCCTTACTATTATTGCATAAAATAAGGTGTGCCCTCGATTTACCCAACATCCAATATTACATCCAATTGACAAATGGTTAACATTTCGAATAATTTGCTAAATAATATACGGCTCTCGATTGTCTTTGTCTACTCACCGAAACCTGGTTTCGTGTCCGCAAGAATCTGTATATTTGTGTTGGTTCTGAAAAAAAGATAAAGTCATTTTGTTAATTGTTGTTGTCTTATCATATTTATTAGGTTAAATGTGCTGAAGTGAAATGTGATTCAATGAAATGTTAAAAACACACAGGTTAATTATTTTATTGTTAAAAAAATTATTTTATTGTGCCGTGAGCCCTGTTCAAACACCTTAAAAAACGCGCGCGGTCTTCTCACTCCTTTAACCGCCGGCAGATGGCGATCTGAGACAAGCTTTCTCACAACTGAGTCAACTTTTTTTAGGGGTATAAGTAACGCCGTCATGAGGTCTCACCGATCCTTCTGTTCAGACAGAACGAGACGTGATGACTAGGGTTTGCTCGTTCCATACGAGAAGTCTGCCGCTGTACTCTTGTTACGATTTTGGCAGGCGAAAACCAATCTGATCTCGTTCATAATCGGCTTAAAAGAAAACTTTTCCAAGAATGACCTCTTTTTAACTTGAATTAGATTCTGATTGTACATAATTTAATGGATGAGTTTCTTTGCAAAGTTTGTGTAACTGTTTTTTGAAAATAATAAGTATACAATTGTAAATTGTTTTAGAGAATGTATTTTTTTTAAACTTCTAATTATATCTACTATATAAGTAGAATACTGTAAGTATGATCTACTGTATAAGTAAGTGTACACAATATACTATTATTAACTGGAAATACATTAATACGGTAATTAATCAATAGTCAATAGTGCCACCAGAAGGTTGAATATCTCAAAAATATTAAAAATGGAATAATTTAATTTTTGTTAATGTTCTTTCAACGCTAAATTTCTGAAAAAATTACCAAATTATTCTTGCTAAAGCGGCCTTAGTTCAAACATTTTTGAGAATTTTTCATTTTTCAAATCATACAGTATTTAAGAAAAATTAATACTCAAATAAAAAATTTAACATTAGAAATATCAATTTTTTCTGCGAGTTTTTCCCACAATAAAATTGCAATGAAAAAACTTATTGCAAAAGCAACATATATTTTGACTAGTTGGTCTAACAAAATTTGTACACGAAATACTTCTGTATCTTTCTGTCACAGTGGGAAGAGTGGAACACACATTTTCAAAGAATCGTAGAAACTCATCAAACATGAATTTATTAACTTTTGAGAAGAACTTCTACAAATTGTGTAAATTAAAGAACAAAAAATATCGGATTTTGCCTTATTTAACTTGAAAAATTGTAATGACTGAACCGTTATACTTAAAAATGTTTATGTTTTAGTAAAAATAAGATATTTTATTGAGATTGATCGAAATCCAAAAGAGTTTGAAATCTTTTGGCCTCCCTAGCCAGGAAATAGATTTTGACAGTTTAATATTGGTCTGAATAAGTCGAAGAAAGTTAGAATTTGTATTAAAATTAGAAGACTATTAGGGTGCCATCTTTTTTGGCACACAACTTATACAATAGTACTAAAGTAGCACTTAAAATCAAAAAGTCGTCAAAAAATGAGCCCATCCTGTAAAGCTTGAAGAGCGTGCATAAACTGAAAAAATCTCAAATCATTTGCAAAGAATGTCGCTTTTGCAATGATATTGTTTCATTGTTGACAAAATTTTATTATGGTACGAATTTTCAGAAAAACTTTAAATGTCTCATGTTCAATTATTTTTAAATTGAGTTTTATTTCCTGACTCAGGCATGTAAAGTTTTACTTTACTCCCTGTTTTTAGGGAGTAAAATACTACTTTATTCCAGCATTTGACAAAGGAGTAAAGTGCTATTTTACTCCCTGTTTTTGAAATGCGTAAGTGAAGTAGCACTTTACTCCCTAAAGTCAGAAAGTGTAGTAGCACTTTACATGCTCTCGCAAGAAAAAATATCGTGTACACCATGGAGTAAAGTTTTTTACTCCCTCGGGCAAAGCATGCAGCACCCGCCTTCAGCTCGCCTCCAGTTCGGGCATGTTTGCTTCGCCCCTGGGAGTACAAAACAACATTTCTCGCTTGGGGAACAATATACTGTTAAGATGCTGCATAACTTAAAAAATGTTGAATTAAGCTGCATTTGCAAGGATTATTTTGTATTTTTTTCAAAATTTTCCCATGATAACAAGAACATTTATTATAACATTGAAATGTCCATTTTTCATTTTTTAAATGAGTATTTATTTGTTTAAAAACGCAATATAACTTGAAAAAATCTTAAAAAATTTTGAAATAAGCCACTTTTGCAAGTATAATGTTATAATTTTTTCAGTATTTTACCGTTGAAAGAACATTCAGAAAAAGTTAAAATGTCGCATTTTTGGTATTTCTGAGATATTCACTTCTGATGGCTCTGATAGTTGATTTTTTAACATATTAATATATTTTCCGTTAATAAATTTTACATAATGCTGGCTATCAGGGACAAATAGCAAATTGTCTTGCAATTTTCACCTGTCAACAGTCCTTGATATATATCACTGAGTAAATTGTATAAACATGTTTCATGTTAATAATGTATGTGACTTCTTTGAATGAAGATTATGTCAAAGTAGTCCTACATTATTCTGAATAATTTACAATCATCATTTACATCCAAACATTTTGGAAAATAAAAACATAAACTGCTGTAACCGCTACTAAATTTCTTTTACTCTTTTTTTTATAATTGGAACATTTTTAATAATTATTATATAATGTGCATTAACATTGTTTAAAGAATAGATTCATTTTCTTGTATCTTATGAATTTAAGGTAGTTCCCTTATTAAGTTAAAATTGGTTTGCTTAGAATATTTTGCATAGAGATATTAAATGATAAAATTGCTGAAAAATAATATATATATAGTGATAATACCAACATATTTTAATGATATTTAACATTGAATATCTTGATTTCTGTACAAATGAATTGCCTGAAAATTTGGCAAATTAAATAATAACATTGTAAGAAAAGAACTGTAAAGTTTCATGAACAGTTATTGAAATGTTGTTTATAGCATTTGAAAAATGATTTCACAGAACTCAAAGCACACAGATTTATTAAATATATAATAATTATTAATATAATATTTATTAAAAATGTTCCAAATTGACTATATACGTGGCAATGTTTACATCAATGATTAAAATTCCAAAATTACAGGAAGGACCAGCAACTGACAAAAAATATCTCTTTTGATTTTTGTATTCAATTAATAAGACATTCATATTTATTAGTTTGATAGAATCAATCAAACTAATACTATGAAGAAATAATAAACCATTAAATTAATATGTTCATACATTCGCTTGGCTCCCTAAAAATACAGCCCTTCATAGAAGAACTATGTTAATACCATGGATAGTTTTTCATCTTGTATTTACAATCTATCGACCCTTTTACAAACTGTGCATCGACAAACAAAATATTTTTTCATATGATTTATCATATCAGATCAAATTTTATACAACAGAAAAACATTTTAGATCCAATGTGATTTTCTATTGTAAAAATCAGTGATAAATAAACTATTCAGTGATATTTATGAACAAAATTGGTTCAGTGTGGAAATGGACATATCTGTATACACATTTTGATTTAGCAGCATAAAAAAATTGTTATTTGATATACAGTTTGTGTACCTTGGACAAAACATAACCAGTTAAATTTTTAGGTTTTTCCTTTTTGAGGAAAAACCTCGGAAGTACTCATTCGAAAAATATATCAACTGCAATTTTTCGAAATTAAACATGACTTTTCTTCATTTGCCATTAGGCAAATGACAAATAGGCTACCTAATAAAATTGCAAAGTATGTATCAATACTGAAAAATACAGAAGTTTCCTCCGAAACTTTGGTAGCAAATATCTCACAGTTGCAGTACAGAGAGCTTACTTCTTGTTCCCCAAAACCCTAGACTCAACAGTCAATTTTTTCACATCTCTCCAAAAGTTGTCACCGACTGCCACCCCTTCCCTTCAGCTCTCCGCAACTCGCTCGGAAAAGCTCACAAAGAACGCTCTTCGTTTCCCGAAAAAAAAATTCGGCAGCCCCGATTCGCCCATAACGTGGGTTTCGCGCGTTAATTGTCGGCACATGACAGGTGTTTGGCTAGTCGCGCGGGGCGCGAAGGGAGGGGTCCGCGCGACGCCTCGATTCAGCTTTCGCGGAATCGTGCGACAGCGCGTTTTCCCCGAAACCGCGGGCGCGCGCGCAAAACACAACAATGGGTGCCCGCGAGTGAACGCGTTCGCGCGCTCGACTTACTTTCGAAGGCCTGGAGGAAGAGCTCGAGACCGGCCTGGATTTGGTCGGACCGCGGCGCCTTGGCGCCCTCGGGCTCCTTGTCCCGCTTCTTCGGCGGCATGCTTGCTAGACGGTCAGTCCGCGGGAACCAAGCGCAAACGAACGACAACAAAATATACAACGCAACAACCACCCCGCGTAAAAAACGACTGGCTGCTCCGATCAGACGGCGTGAAGTCGCGCGCGGCGCCACCTGCGCGCGCGGCCTGAAGCGGCGCGCGCCAGTTTCAATTCGAATTTGCGCGCTTTTGAGGTTAGCGGGGTCGCCGCTGCAGTGCTCAGCGGAAAGTTCATGTTTCGTGGCGGACCGGGAATTTGTTATTGTTAAAAGGGGGGAGGGCGAGCAAAAAGTTGCGTCTGAGAAAATGAGGTCTTTTTGAGTTATTTGAGAGTACGTTTGATTTATTTTATGGCTAGTTATGGCTTAAGAGCAGTTGGGGAACAGTTTTGGGTTTACTACTGTGGAATAGCAGTGAAATTGCATTTGAAGTGGTTTTGAGTTGGATTCCCAGGTAAACTATTACGATTGAATTGTGTACGTTTTTGTATAATATAGCCCCAGGAGCTGCCCTTAGTTCAAATCTGTTTTATACCCCATATTGGCTCCAGACTGGGTCCACGTTTCGTGGACATTTAGAGAAGATCCAGATTTGATCAATTCTGGCCCCAGAGTTTAAGCTGGAAAACAATTTTTTTTAAATTGTCCACGATGAAGTTTTGAATTCATGTTATAAAGATCAAAAGTCTCTTACAGTACTAACTGATCCAACGAACAATATACCAATTCGTATCTTATAATAGCTTTTAAGTGAAAGTTTGTGTTTATCTCCACAACATGGGCCAAGACTGGAGCGAATCTAGATGTCTTATTATCCCCACACCGTGGGTCCAGAATATGACCTTACTGTGCTTTAATTAACGTGCCCTTGTAGAAAAATATCTCTGAAAATGTCTGACAAAACTCTGAATTACTCTGAAAAACGCTGAAAAACTCTGATA
>JABFPB010004085.1:0-15583 GCA_022817645.1 Ceratoteleas bidentatus | reverse complement strand
TTTAATTTGTCAAATTTTCAAGCAATTCGACTACGCAGAAATCCAGATATTCGATGTTAAAGTTTCATTAAAGTACACGGATAGTATCACTGTATATATCATTTTTCAGCAATTTTAGCATCTAATATCTCCGCTTCTATGTAGTCGAAATGCTTGGGAATTTGGCAAATCAAATAGTAGCCTCGAAATAAACCAGATTTTAAGTTTCATCGAATTCTTATTATTTTAACTTATTGAAATAACCACCTTAATGAACTTTTTAACGAAGAATGAAAAATAAACTTGTGTAGACAAAGTATCATCTTATGATACTAATTATAACAAATGATATCAACAAAGAAATTACCAACTGAAATATATATATTTAAAACTTTAAAATGTAATATTTATACTTAGTTTTGGCTGAATACACGTTATTAAAATAAGATTTATTTAATTTTAATAACTCATTCCCTGCTATAAGGATACAGGAGAATACGTTTTGTATCCTCCTTTATTCTTATATCAGGGAATAGGTTAAAACACCATCCTTATAGTTTTATAGTTATAAGTAAATTAATAATGACCAAAACAAACCTAGATTTACAAGATACATCCTTTTGTAAATAAAGAAGATTATGGACGGTTCTTTTAATAAAAATAATATTTCTAACAATTTACTAAAATGCATGTCAACAAGTATATAGTGAAAAAAAGAAAACGAGTATATAAGATATACTTTATTTCACGACATAGATACATTTCGTTTATAATCATCGTTTCGATGTCTTTCCATAAATGATCTTCATTTTTGATTAATTTGAATCCACAACCAGTAATTTTAATTACGCAGAACAACGTTTTACAATAAAAATGTCACAATTACTTGAATCGGAATACCATCGAAGGCAAAATCAAATCTCAATCATGAAATTCATCTGATTTGGGTCTTCGTCGAATCTCATCTGTAGACTAATTAAAACAAAGATGTGAAATCATGCATTTCAACACTCAAGTGCCTATTACAGAAGTCGGTAAAAATAATACTATACTGGTGCTACGGAGTAAATTCATTGATCAACAATGAGTCAAAAAAATATATATATACTTTTTACATTTGTCTGAAACAAGCTCACTAGAGTTAGTTTAGGTACAAATTTCTTTCGTGTCATGTACCGTTAATTAACCGTTTTGCCCACGCAAATGTATATATATACATACATATATTCATACAAAAAATACAGTATACCTGCACATATATATATGCATACGCATTGTAAATAATTCAATATGGCACTCTATCAATCAAGCTGCATTGAGACCCTTTCATGTAGACACGTACGAAAATAAGTAGCCACGCAGGTGCCATATCCTCTCGCAATTTCAAACAAACGTCTATGTATATATTATTATACGCTCAATGTTAAACTACGCACAACGTAAAGCACAACTAACTAATTATGTACACGTCATGAAAAATCCACTTCGGAAAATAATATTCGTTTCTCCCTTAACTTAAGTGATAGTTTCGGTTACACCGTTTGCCTACACTACGTGATTTCTCTGCCAAGTTTTTGATTAAAGTGAATTCAGGAGAACAGGATTGTACGCTTCGCAATTCACAGTCTGGACATTTGGAATAGAAAATTTGAATTGCAATGTATTCTATTCCAGCCCAAATGGAAAACCCTTTGGGCTTTGCCTCAATTATGTTTAGTGAATTCATTGGTATCATTTATCTATTAATTACTATTTCTTCCAAAGTATGTTAGCTAATAGCGAAGAAACTGAACAATCACTTGGGAGACACATGTTCAAATCGCAGTTTCTAACATTTTTTATTTTTTGTTTAAATAAAAATAATAAATTAACATTACCATTTATTTAAGGGTCCAAAATCATTCAATATAACTGACCCTAATCTTTTTTCAATTCCATTGATTTCTCTGAACGGAATACAGTTTCCCGATTCAAGTGTTTTCAAAAGAATTGAAATTTCCATTCTTTTGAATTCACTTTAATCAAAAGTTGCAGGGTTCACCTCGTTCTCCCTGATAACGTCTCCGAACTGCTATTGTCAGGCGCAACGAGATTGGAGGAACCGTCATGGTTAATGCCAACTCATAAAATCGGTTCGCCCCGATAAAAATAGTCTCAGCATTAATATATATCTCTTTCGAACTCGCTCGAGCGACGCAAAAGCAGCAATCGCGTCAACCGAGTTTTTAAGAGTCGCGCCGGTCTTAATTCAATATTATTACCGTCGAGGCTCCTTAACGTCAATTTCCCTAATCCGTCGCTTCGCGAGCGGCGGCTGATTTAGTTACTTAATCTAGTTGCATTACTTCTTACGTGACCGTACTTCCGAATCGTTCAAATAGATACCTCGTCAACGAGAGCCAGAAATAATGCGGTAGAGTTTGGTGAGAATAAACGATAGGTGACCGATCGGAGGCGATCTGTAACTGACGAGTGCATTCGTCGACGTAATGTAACGCATTTACGATGACACAAGCGCATGACGAACAAAAAGAACGGACTGAACGGAAAACGCTCCATCGAAACTGGCGAAGTTGCTGTGATGGCGTGTCGGGCTGGGCTGCAAAGTGTCCCACTGATTCGTTGAACGGTGAATGACGTTCTAGACAAACAAAACGGACGCTCTGACCGCGGTCACGAAAGCTTAAATTTTAGCGACGTTCCGATAAGATTACGCGCAACCAACGCGACCTCGCTCCGACAGAAGCGGGCCGTCCCGCGATTGCAAATTAATTGTTTTGAGGTAGACAAGTATATTCTCCGAATAGCCATTTATAGCTTCGAGTTTAGAGCTAAACACGGATACAACGAAATTTGTCACAACGAACCGAAAATGCCAAACAAGTCGAGTTACTTCGTCTGGTGACTGGTTGGAAAACTGTCCCACTGTTTTTTTGCCTATCTACTATCTTAGTACACCGTAAAATAGTCAACGAGTCTCGTAAAAGTCCAATTAGCAGCATGCTAATTGGTCGGTTAAACTATGGGAAACAAACGTACAGTGTTGCGAAAACTACGCCGTTCCTGCGAACGCAAATTCATCGTTACGCTACGCCACGACATTTTCGATTATCCAGTTGCGTTTATTTGTTTAATTCAGCGGTTTAGGTAGTTGGTTATTACGTTCAGCTATGATCGCGAAACAGACCTCCCGGTTCGGGAACGCGCGACGTTTCATCGAATTTATATGCGGTGTTTTAATGGGTATTCAACGTATTAAATTTGTCGCGACATAGTAGTAAAAGTAACAGATTTGTTGCAAAAGCGCTATAGGAAATACGTTAATAACGACGATATCGACGAATTTGGTGATTCCTTTTTATCAGCTGTGGGATATTCGGAGGATGAGACTGGCTGGTTTAAACCAACGGCGCGTCGGTCGCGAAGTCCATCTCCTCGACTGTTATGTAAAGACCCTCTTCCTCATAGGTGGACTCGTGTTTAGCGAGAACCTTCAACAGTGGACGCAATTTCATCCACCACTGGTATGTAGGAATGCGGTGCCTGAAGTAGGAAATATTGAAGTATTTTTATTGGGCATACTAAAATAACATGTAATCCTATCGGATTTTCGCAGAATAATGCAAAATAGCAAAAATAATGCAAATCAACAGTAATTATTTCAAACAAATTGTATTTTCCTAATATAGAAATATTTTTCAATGTAAACTGTAGTCGATTAAATTCAACTACATTTTAAAACTTCCAAAACTTTCAAAATCTTCGAAAGTTTTGGAAGTTTTAAAGTTCTAATCTATATGCGCCCATGCGTTACGTACTCAAAGTCAGTGACTTGAATAAGTTCGGTGAAGGGAGTATATCTGTATTGTCGTCGAACAATGCCCAACATGACAGCAGAATCCTTGTCTGCGGTGCTGGTTTTGCCGTCAGCCGTGGTGTGCTTTTTAAGCTGGTCACTGAACCATTCCACGGCCTTGGCACCCATCTTCGTGCCCAAATTGCGGTCAAATGGCGTGGGGGAGCCACCTTGTTGCATGTGACCTGAAATGCAACAAATTACGAAATTGCAGTCAGTTGCTCAGCCCATTTGCGTACACCACGCACAACACAGGTGCAAATGTTACCGATAATGTTCATCCTGCAACTGAACAGTCCCTTTCCCTCCTCGCTGAACAGTCTCTGCATGAAATCCGTATTGTAATTGAGATTCGCGTTCTCGTTGCGCAAAATCAAGCCTCGCTGAACACCTTCGGACATTTTCGCAGCCATCGCGATCACGTCCTGGTTCAGGTCTTTGATGTTGAACTTCTCCTCGAAAATGTAAGCCGCGTCGGCACCGCCTGCCAGACCTGCAACGGTGGCTAGATAACCACAGTACCCGCCCATGGTTTCTATGATGAAAACGCGCCGTTTGGTTCCTTGAGCGGATTGACGAATGCGGTCGCAAATCTGAAATTGGTTTATCAATTAACTGTGTAAAACATTAATTTTAACCGATCATTAATTGCATATTAGCCTTTTTTAATCTCTTTTGGAATTGGTTTAACTTGTTTAGGGAGTTGTACAATTTTCAACTCAAAAAAGGAGTTTAATTTACTCTCAATTTCGACAGTGCATTAGTTTTAATATCTTTACTGAATACAATTCTATTCAAATGATATAGAGTACGATCTATCCGTATTTGTATTTCATTTTCATTTTCATGACATGAATCTCCAAACAGGAATTCGATTTGAAATGGATACTTTAGTTTTGGATATAATTTTACATTTGAGATAAAATTACCTCAGTGATTTCATTCGAAGCTGTGTCACATCCCAGCGAGAATTCAGTACCAGGGACGTTGTTACTGATGGTCGCAGGAATCATGGCAATCGGTATTCTGAATTCCTCGAACTTGTCTCTGGCATTGCAGAATGTGAGCCCAGTTTGATAGCCCTGGAGGAGAAGAAATAGAATTTTATGTCATCTTTTTTATTCCTGATATAATTATTAATAAATCCAGTGAAGGTAGAGATAATCACCTCAAATCCGCCAATGATCAACAAAGCTTGAATGCCAAATTCCTTCAGCTTCTGTGCGATTTGTGGAATTTGCTCATCCTTAGGCGGTGCTCGCTTCGTACCCAAATAAGCACCTCCTTGGGCTACCCACCCTGTCACCGATGGCCAATCCATCAGCTTGAACTTTCCAGCCACAAGACCTAAAACGCCATCACAGATACCGTAAACCTGAAAGAAATACATTTTTGTATTAACAAAACCAAATACGAGTATCATCTCCAATTTTAATAAGAACCTATAGTAATGTTTATTAATTCAATGAGTAATAATAAACATAACTGTATAGAAACTTTTTTAAAATGATTTGATGACTTTAAAAACAGGATTTTAAAAAATTTATTTTATAAATCCTTTTTTAATACGTGAAAAATTTGTTCTTATTTTGAATTTCAATGAAAGTGAGAATTCAAATTTGAGTTTACTTCATTTGAATACTTAATCTAAATTTACCTTGTCTCCGCGATATATACAGTTCCTGACAAACGAACGGACTGCAGCATTCATTCCACAAGAAGGCGAACCAACATGCATGACTGCGAGAGTATAGTGGTCCTAGGAAACAAATTGAAATCGTCACATGATGGTCTTTGAATTCACGCACTTGGGCAATTCAACAAACATCAATTTAATGAATCAACAGTTTTACACATTTAATAAAAATGGTTTTGTTGAATAACCAACGTCTATTCAAATTATTCATGTTGCCATAATATCACAACTTCTGCAGACTCTGCATTATTGTCAACTTTACAAAATTACATAACTGAATGATGTTGGTTGTTACATTGCAACATGCAAATCTTTGACTAGCGCTTAATTGGTGCAAAGAGTGATTGAGCGACTGTGGCTGACAATGACGAAACGTGATGCTCTTTGACAAAAGTTTACTTGTTCGTATAATGATTTGAACGAATGATGGCAAGCTCGCGGAATGAGAGGACAGATGTTGTAAAATAGGAAGACTAAAAATTAGACAAAAATCTGACAGACAACTATAGACGTTTATAAAGTATAAATATTCAAATGGTAAACCAAATCTGCCACTTTTCATAACAATTTGTAGTGAAAATAAACAAATTCATTATAAGAAATTTGCATTTAACTCAGCCAGTTTTCGACGTCTTGGAAATTAGAAAAGTTATCAAAAATGGTACTATCAGAGTTTGTCAATCACTTTTAGACTCTCCATTTTCACAACGGGGGACGCACTGGTGATGCTCAAGCGAGATTTGAAATTTCTGTACAGAGTTATGACACAAGAACTCACTTGTCCACACAGAGTAATTTGCTATTGAAAAAAGGAGAGAGAGGCAACATATTAGTCGAGCCGCACAATACATGATTAGATGTTTGAAACATGTTATGCGATTTATTTTAGGCGAGGCGAATGATACTGTGAACAACGGGCAATTTACCTTTGTTAAAACCGGGCCATTACTCTCCTGAAGCAGTATTAAATAATACAGTGTAAGTGTTTATTGCTTGCCACACCAATACCTTATAACAAATCATATCGTACTCGCTACGCTGAATTATTAATGTTCGCAAATTAATTTCTCGCTGATTAATTGTCCGCAATTACTTATTGCCTTTTATTATTATTGCCATCATGCTAGTTTCACCCGCGTTTACTTTCGTTAGGTGCATTGCTTTGTACTCAGTGATATCCCAAGCCAATCCTTAATATAAATATAATTATCTGCGTATATTAGTACCAATGGTTTGTTTGAGTCAAAATTTACCTGTCCTGGCAATGGGTCCACAGGAGCCTTCAAGCGAGTCAGCATCTTATACGTTTCCAAATTACGGGCAAAACCTCTAAAAAATTCATATAATATGTATTATTTATGATAAACAATAAACCAACATGAAATGAATGATAAATTATTGAATATTTAATAAAACATTTTAATATCTAAAAGACTATTGATGAAAACTAATTTGTTAACTGAAATTTTAGCAATTTTAATCAATAGAATTAATTTTTTTAATTGTAACTTTTGTACAATTATTATACCATCGTTCTTGAAGACATACAACTTTCGCATCATGCATGAACTGTAACTCGATATTTCACTTCATAATTATATCGTGAAGTTTCATTAAAGATCAATAGGGTGAAATTGGATGACATACTTTCCACGAAGTTGTACAGCAAGTTCCCAATTTTTGTCCGCCATGGCCTGAGCGACGGCTTTTGTACGTCGCACACATTCCATTAAAGGTAAACGCACAGCTTGATTACCGTCCAATGTAACAACGCATGCCCCCGTTTCTGGTGTCGCCTCCATCAAAGCCATCACAGCTTCGGCGCCCATTCGACATCCCTGATAATGGAAAAGGGCAATTACCAAGTTGTTCAAAACTATTCTTCAATAAAACAAAACAAAATAAGGGAACGCTATGCAGTCTTAATAAATGAGATAATCAAGATTGATATGGTTTTAATCATGCAATTAATCTATCGTGTAATATAATTAATAAGAAATGGAAAATAATTTGCATTTTCGTTAGACGAATGACTTAAAATAAATTTGTATTTGTTCTTTGAATTCAAGGAAAGTACAAATTTATTTAATAAAGTTTCAAAAACATAAAGAATGTTCCAACCCTGGAAATAATTTCTGAAACAGGATTGAATGCAAACAACAAAATAATACCAAAACGCGGTCAAAAGCAGAAGGGTTTCCTCCTCTTTGAACGTGGCCCAACACCGTGATTCTTGTATCCTGCTGCAATTTGTCGACCACAACTTGGCGAACACTTTCTGCTGTAATTGGAACACCATTTCGGTCGACAGCTCCTTCGGCTACAATGATAATATTCAAACGTTGTCCAGTCAAACGTTCCTGCAGAAAAAATCATATTGCAACGTCAAAAGGCAGTAATATAATAAGAGCTCATATAATAATTCATTTTAAGCAGCTTTTAAAACAGCTTTTACTGTACTCTTTGGTAATTAAAACTCAATTTGATGTTGCACTTTGTAAAATGTTTGAGTAACTTTTTACCAAATCGTTGATATAACAGTACAAGTTTTATGCAATTGTAGAATGTTTACACTCATTAGCAACAAGACATGAGGCAATAAAGCATGCATCGCAAACTCATAGCAGTGAATGATAATTTTTTTTGAGGAAATTGCTATCGCTTGTGTAACGGTTGGTAAAGTGTATGATGACTTTTATATAAGAATCATCTAGTGCAATATAACTAAATAAATCAATAAATTAATCGTATTACAAATATATACCAAATAAATTACAGTAATTGCAGTACTTATTTAGGAATTGTATTTATCCACTTAGTTTTTTATAAAAATAAAATAAATGCAATACTAAAGCGGTAAATATCGCAATGTTATAAAAGCAAAATAAAAAAACATGTTAGCAAACCTGCAACAACTTTTTGCAGAGCTTGTTAGGCCAATCTTGTTCAGGCGGCCATTCTGGGATGAAGACAAAGTCTGCTTCGGAACACATGGCTGCTACCAAAGCCAGATAACTGCAATGTTAAACCTAACTAAAGGTACCCTCACTTATTAAGTACAGGTCGACTGCATCTTTGCGGCGACCTCAACGTCAGCCCCTAATCATAAATTTACACCAACTAGCGCCAAGTGAATTCATTATCGCCCAAATTCACTTTCAACAAACTCATACGAAATTTACTTTCAACGTCGTTCGTACAATCAACAGACCCAATCGAAGGGTTAATGAAATTTCATTTTCGTCAGATCACTTTCAAGTGATACTAGGAAGTTGAAGTTTTTAATTAAATTAGAGGGAAACTGAACTAAGCAATTGAATGGGCTATTTCTCATTGTCATAACTTCATCTAACTGAATTTACTTCCAGTGTTTTGTGAAATGTGAATTAATTGAATTATTCCAGCAAACACCCAAACTCGCAAATAAATGTCGTTATTAATTACGATGAGCTCTCGTTTCTAAGCTAATGATTACCAATGAATAGTGACCAACAAGTGAACTAAAAGTCAACAAACAACGTCGTCATTAGACTGCGGATTATATGCAATAATTTTAAATAAACAAAATACGTTACTTAATCTGTTATAGAAGTTTGTTTTGTGTTATACTCGTTAGAAATACTCATAAAAATGTGTACATCCATTATGTAATCATTTCTCCAAATAAAAAAGAACTTACCAATGAAATCTGGACTTCTTATTACTTAAAATTAAAAAAATTGCGTATTATCCACAGTCTCTTCGTTAGTGATCAAAATAAAATGTAATCCAATCAATAATAAATCCAGAGTTAGTGTCAGATAATACTGCGCAAAGAGAAAGGGCTTTTGACATGCCTGTTCCAACTTTTTACAAAGTTTCTCAGGCCAATCGAGAGGGGGCGGACATTCGGGGGCAAATACGTAGTCTGCTTCCGCGGCTAAAGCTCCCACTATAGCCAGATACCTATTGACATTGTGTTGAGGCAACTTTTTATCGAGCTTTCATTCATTTGATGTTTGTTTTTTTTGTAGTCGAGAAAACAGTTGATTGTATTTAAAGTACAGTTTTCAATGGATATGTCGAATAAATCCTTTAGCTTTTGCGGCGGTTGGATAGTTACCCGCAGTGGCGACCCATGACCTCCATAATAAACGTGCGCTGATGAGAATACGCAGTGCTGACAATTGCATCGATACTCTCGATGATTCGGTGTAGCGCGGAATCCGTTCCAATGGTCATGTCTGTCCCGCAGAAATCGTTGTCGATGGATCCGACCATTCCCACAATGTGCAATTGTTGGTACTTTTCAGCTTGATCCGCAGTTATTTCACCTAAAAATATAAGATATTGCATTAAGGTAGTTCTTCGATGAAAGACCAGATATTTAGGGCAATAAGGAAAATGTTACGATATTATTGAAATGATAATGTATTTTAAGCGATTTCGTTAGATTTTAATATTTTGCTTTATCTTGTTATATACAAAATTTGCTACATTTGGTAATATTTATTTAAATACTTATTCATTATTTATAAATGGTATTTTAATCAATCGTTAGAATTAGATCAAAATCTAAACAAAAAGGTTATTTTTACCTGAAACCCAATATGTTCAATATCAAAGTTTGAATAAAATCAAATCAAATTAAAAAAGTGTGGACTATATGAGGGAATTTAGCAATAGTTTGATTTTGCATATTTTTAAAAGAAGACTTCACTTTCAGCACAGTCTTTGGCTTTGTTGTCAAGAGAAAGTTCATGTTTTCAATTATTGACTTAGCCCCTGACATCACTGATCTGCCACTTACAGCAACCAGTTTCTCCTTCTGAGAAATTTATCTCTTACAATTCACGTGTATGTAGAACATACAGATTATGCAAAAGTAGGTCAATTATATAAAATTTTTCAACATATCATGGACCCATCAATCTTATTATCGTTTAGACAACCATATGATACGCTACAATTTAATCGATTGTTAATCAAGTTGAATGTGTTCTTTTATAACTCTTATTTCAATGCATCTTTTTAATTACTATTTTTAGCTATTTATGTCATACAAATAATATTTCTCAAAATATTAACTTCTTTAATACCAGTCAATATGAAATAACTGTTTTTGTCTTCTATCTTTCTTTTCAAGCAACCGTCCAATAATTTAAACAAGGAAAATAAAAAAAACTGTCCAACTCCTGTAGGAAACTGTCTCATTGTAAATATATAAGTTTGAATAATATAATAAGAATTAATATGTTTCTTTATTGCAAAGACATCCACCTTCTTTGACTAAATCCTGTAACAATGAGGACCATTCTTCCTTGAAAACATTGGCTCCAGTTAAGGAACCGTCGCCACCAATGACAACGAGATTGGTAATGCCACGGGAGACCAAATTCTTAGCTGCTTTTTTGCGACCAACACGTTCTCTGAAATCTGTGCATCGTGCAGAGCCAATTACTGTGCCACCCTAAAACATAATGGGAATTAAAATACATCTGTGTTGTTACTTAATTGTGAAGAATGCTATTATGAAACATTTAACAGAAGTATCGATTGCAACAATTTAATTTTTGTAATGACAAATCATTAAAAGCGCTTCGACGAGTAATTGTTCTTGACACTAGTTAAAGAAGAAAATTACATTGATACACTTCAAGTGTCCTCAATAAAGCATTGACTTATGCTTTATATTGATAGTCATTCTCACTTATAATTCCAACAGTCATAAGTAAAAAGTACTGACTTTTGAACAAATTTAATAATTTAGTTGAACTGAAAAAGGTGTCTAGCAAAATTCTTAAACAAATTTTCCATTTATCTTTTTTTATATTTCTAACTATTTGAAAGTATAAAACAATTTTATTTCATAGAAACAGTAATGCTACAAATTAGATTCTTTACAATTATTCAAATCACAGAACTTAGTGCTATAGATTGAGACAATAATGACAGTCTGACTCAATATTGATTGACTATTAAACTGTTAACATTTGGACTATATGAAACGATATTCTTTCTTTTAATCCCTAAAAGATCTATTTTTTGCAAACTAAAATTGTTATTTTATACTACAGGAATATATTATTGTGCAAAAACATATTTACACGATAATTTTATTTTTATTAATCTATCAGTAAAATATTTTAAGTTATTTTATTTTGTAACAAATAAAAAAGAAAGAAATTGCAAATTTTTCATTCATGAATACAATTCCAGAAATTTCCCAGTTTTTTCAAGACTGAAAATAAATAACTAATTCACAATCTTTTTGGTTTCCAGACACCCTCTTTAATCAGTTGAGATGAATGCAATAACTTGAAACATACTCGATGGATGATGCAAGAAACCGACGACCAGGTTGCTTCCACAATATGTTCCCCACCATCCACCATTCCTTGGTACCCTTCTTTGATGAAAAATACTTTGCATCCCAAATAAATTCCCATCCGTACTACGGCCCGGACTGCGGCATTCATACCTTAACATAAAATGACCCATTATTATAGTAACTAGAAAGAATCACGTGAAATCTAACGTTTCATTAATTCAGAATGCAATTTATTTAATTTGTAATTATAATAAAGTTCGTTTATTTTAATTACATAACAAATCAAATTATTTTGCATTCTGCAAATTCATTAGCACTCAATGGAACGATTTCACAATATGTTAAATTGGTTTAACCGTTCATCTGTGAAATACGTGACTGAGCTGCAGAGAAAAAGTAGGTTTAGTGTTGCGTTATTTTTGTCCAGCGTTAGATTAGCATTTCAGTTCATTCATATTTACCTTGTGAATCACCGCCACTGGTAAAAACCGCTAAACCCTTGCCTTTATGGCTGCCAGGTTTTATAAACCGTTGTGCTGCTTGGTCTTCCTCCATTTTTAAGCGTAGTTTATCTTGACAATTTGGGTAATTAATTGAAACTGAAATAGAAGTTGTTGCAGTTAATGTACAAAAAAGTTTTAGACAATATATCTTTGTGATGAAATGATGAAATATTTGAATATTGCAAAAATTATACTTTTAAATTCATTTTTACAAACATTGAGGATTAAATAATGACATTACAAAATTAAATAAACCAAAATAAGAATTATTCGATATACATTTTCATTTTTAACGTAGGTATAAAATTTTTTTTGAATAAATCTTTTAATGAATTTCTGAAATGATTATATGACTGTATATGACTGACTAAGATATAGATACGAGTAGTATCTCCCTACACAAAATATTTGATAGAAATGAATAGAAAAGAGATAATTATTAAATAATAAATTCCTCGGTGCAATGATTCTGAATTCATATTTTGAATGCTAATCCGGTGATTTTGCATTCTGAAGCATTTATCAATGTTTCAAATGACCAATTTAAAATTCTGTAAAAAGAATTCCTTTCTGTTCAATTCCAAAATCAGAATTCAAACAGACAAAACGAATTCTTTTATATTCTTTTCATTAGAGTTAGATTCACATTTTGAAAAATTTTACTTTGAATTCTTGAATTGTAATTCATTACACTATTTATAGAATTCATAATGGAAAAAGGAATTCCAGTCAATTAATGAATGCTGAATTTGGCTAAAAATCCTATTTTTGCCTATTTTGTCTACCCAAAATTGTTTGCAGGGCTTACTTTCAAATTGAATTCTACGAATCATAATACATTAAATAATAAAAACAATTTTAATTATATAATTTAAGGTAATAGACATATCTATTTTTCATTAATACTAAGCAAAGCTTGTTTTCATATGATTTTTTTCAGTGAATAGTTTAATTGCTATCTTCAAAAATGATCAGGGAAAAACAATAGATGTTCAGCCACTGCTTTATCACACTTCCACCTGTTCTTTTGCAAATTTTCTCAACTCTTTTATTTTTCAATCCAGCGCCTCTCAAATCAAATCTCGACCCAGAAAAAAACCGAATCACCCCCTCTTCCTCCGGAATTTACCGCTCAAATTACCATAGTTTCGCGAAACTTTCAACTCCGTTTCACTTTCATCACTACCATTACTCGAATCCGCCTCATATGCAAAACACCAGTCCATCCTATCCGAATATATCCCGAACGAAAATGGTCTAAAAATACTCAATATCTCAACAAACTCTTCAACGCAAAATCGGCCTAAAGTGACGTAACGAACAAAACACACCACATGATATTTATTCAAACCCAACCTAACCTTCAACCTGTCAACCGCTCGACTCCTGACAAATGTCAAAACAGCGCCCGCAGCCGTTATCGGCCAAACCCGAAATAACCCGACTTATCACTCGTCAATTTTGCCCCGGAACTTCCGTCATTGTCACGGACAGCGTCGCTCTTCCGAACGATTTCAACAATTAAATTGACACTCCGCCAAATTCCCGCTCACACACACACTCGCGTAATTTGAACAACAATCACACTTTCTCACGCGCATACTCGAAGGAAGGTCATCGGGTGTCGAAATTCACGGACCGATTTTCGCGAATTCGGTACGAATCGGGGAAAGTCGGGAAATCGGCGATTCGCCGGTGTGTTGATCGGTTGGTTATTGAGCGTACTTTGCGACAAGTCGGGCTGATTTGGCTGTGGAGAGTGTTGTTGCAGACGACAGAAGTCGATCAATGAGCGAGCGACTCACCCAAAACGGTCTGCGAGAGAGTCGTCGCGAGGTCGGCGGTGCTGGCGGAGTCGCGAAGTTGGGGATAGAGCGCGACCGAGTCGACGGCGCAACTGTCAGACGACTAATCACCTGGCTCGCCGATGTTTCGACGATTCAAGGTGACCTTCCGCCAAGTTCGCTCGCGGCTCGACCGAACTCCGCCCCCTCCCTGCGACGCCCGCTGGCTGCCTAGCAGACTACGTAGGTGGCGCTGCTGAACCGGGAGCTTGGTGGGAGGGAGGAGGGAGGTTTGAAAAAGGATGAGAAAGGGATGCAGAATTCACGTAAGAACATTTTAGAACAATTAATGAAAATCGAAACAACGTTGATTCAAACAAACATGTTGCAATCGAGTACTCGATAAAGAGATTATTGTAAAAATGGGAAATGTAAAAATAGACATTAAAAATGACTAATGTCAAAAGGATGATTCGAAACAGCCCAGTGAACCAGGAAGTCCCAGAATTGGCAAATATTTGCCTAAAGGGGTTTATTTGTTCAATTATTGGTTGTTTCTTGCCCCATTTTTGACTAATTTCGAGGCAATCTCACATTTAGTTCACTGAGAGAATTTGAACATTTTATTATTTTGCTATTTTCAACCAAATTTCCACTACAATTATTAAACATTTACTATAAAACATTGTTGTTTTCAGATTTGCTATTTTGATTTTTGTCTTTTCCTCAACTGCGTGATTAAAGCAGATCTATTTTTGCAATGTTTGAATTAAAGTTAAGCTTACATTTGTTGTTAGAAATATTTCTGATGAAAAGCGATGAAAACTATTTCAGAGTGTAGTAAACAAGTTTTTAATATAATATTTGAGTATGAATTTTTAGTTATGATTTTTTTTACAAGTTTTCTGCATCTTTAATTTTAGTAAATTTTTTATATTTGGATTCATCAAATGGATTCATCAAATCAGGGGTTTTCTGTCTTTTACTTTTTTATTTTCAGTAATAGAAAATTCAATAAAATAATTTTTTTTGTTTGTTGAAGAAAATTTTGGGAATTGCGATGTATGTATTATTGCAAGGCTGATAGGAGCTGCAAAGCGGAATAAAGGGGAGAAAGTGTTGCATGTTCTGACGCTAGAAGAGAGTATTTGGTTTTACTCTTGCGTCATGATTAGTAATTTGGATTATTTGGTGTAAATGCAATTTTTCTTTGCCAGTGCATTAAGTTATAGAGGGAAATGCCTTACTGAATATTTGATTTAATATATGCAATGATAGATAGGTGAATTACGTAATTTCAATTGATTTTGCGTAATTTTATGATTAATTCAGTAGTTTCATAGAAACTCAAATGAGTTAATTATCCAGACAACATTTACCCTATCAGTGAAAAATATTTTTAAAATATTTTAGAAATATTTAAAAAATATTTAAAAAATATTTTTAAAATATTTT
>JABFPB010004084.1:0-15585 GCA_022817645.1 Ceratoteleas bidentatus | reverse complement strand
CGCTCTTTCGCGCCTTCGTCACCTTGCCTCGCGCATTTTCACACCTCATTAACTCCTTTAAGCGGCGTACTTTCGTCGCGCAAAAATGTCCCCGTTTTACCGTCAGAAATTGCGTTTTGATTCGTAAGACTTCGAACGACTACAAGTTTTTGTCGGCGAGGCAAGTGATAAATAATCAAAGGCGAACAATTAATTACACATTATTAAGGTGATAATATGAAGAGAAAATAATTGAAGGGTGTAAAAAGGAAAGCAAGAAAAAATTTCGAAGGGAAGAGATTTGTTTCTTATTACTGCAAACTCTGCAAAAGAGAGTTTACACTCGTTTAAAGGTGTACTTTTTTATATTTTCTAAACAAACTTTGAAAATATTTGCAAAGCTTTCAACGCTTGGATATTGTTTTCCATTTCAGACTTCTTCAAACTGTCACACATTTTTAGAGCTTATATTTGAGCAACGGTTATTTAAACAAATAGACACAAAGATGTTACTAAAAGCGAACACAAATTCGAAAAATTACACTGAGAGTGTAGTCTTAGCATAGTTTTTTATTCAATTCACGATAAAAATTATCAAAATATTTTGTAACCGAAAGTGTGCTAAAATTAGCAACATTTTATGTGCTTAAAAGAGGTTTATGTTCACCGCAATGAAAACCAAGTTGTGCGATGGTCAAATCACGGGAACAATCGACAAATTGCATATATTTTCCGCGTCATTACCCGCGCGACAAAGTGCAATGCCGCATAAATTATGCAAACCCGCATTACGTTACTTTCGTGCACCATTCGGCGGTATTTAATTAATGGAACTGTTGATCTGTCCATAATGCGAGACTCGCGATGAAAACTGAAACGAACGGATACCCGAGCCATGAATGACGAGGGTATTGCACTTCCTCAACACGTGTCTGCTTAGCATTAGAGCGAATTAGCTTAATAATTACATCGCCGTTGTTTGCCGGCAATGAAGTCGAAGGCGTCGCAATTAAAAGCGTCGCGATCTATTTAGTGACTTCGTAACTGTTGCGCGACACTTTCCAAACGAAATCCCGTGTTTTCGACTCGTTAATTAAGGAAACCGTGATTGATTAAAAGTACTGTCGACGCGAAATATGAGGCTTCTCAGATAAGATTGTCCCGGTGCGATTTTCGAGTGATATTTTACACGCGCGAATCGATAAGGGAAAAAATACAAAAAGTATGGAAAAATTCTAATAAAATGTCCATTGACTTTCAAAATTGTTTCAATTTAAAAAATGAATAAAACTGCATGTTTCAAATTATAATAATAATAAAAAGAAATAATTAGCTTTAATCATTTTCATTTATCTTAAATTAAAAGCCTAATAAAAATGTTGTAAAGTCGAAAAAAAATTGCTCCGAGTGATTCTATGATTTAAGGGCTCACTTTTTTGCATTCCACGCCACGATGTTGCGCATCAATCAAAATCTTACAGAATCATGGTGATTTTACAGAAAGCCGCAAGATCGATCAGACCGCGCTGCGGCAACCGTTCAATTGGATTGAATTCGCGCGAATTCAATGAATTGTTTCTGCGAAGACAGATCGTGTCGCTGGGGTTAAAGAAGTGTGTCGCATTCGTTGCTTCTTTGGCGTCAATGTCAGCGGCCGCGCGACTTGTTTAACGTTGTTGTACAGGCGTGTCTGAGTCGTGACTTACGCAAAAATAGCATCCCTGCGATTTTATGTGCAGCTGTGAAAGCCGCGATGATAACATGGAAAGCGCGTTAGTCACCGCTTGTGTCGATTTAATTGCGTGATTTACGATAAGTATCGTCGACGACGTAGGTCCCACGAAGAATGAGTGAATCATTCGCGGGACAACGCAAACCGCTACTTGGAATCAGTCAAGTGTTTGACTTTCTTAAGTGATTAGCCAAATTTAAACAAAATTTCACAGTTAAGTAATGGTTTGAAAAGAGTTTTCACACCCACAATGCGAAGATGGTTGTGTGAAATTATACAAGATATCTTGGGTTTAAAAAATCTGAGTGAGTTCTTTAAGATTGGAGATTAATCGGAAATTGGTCACAAATTTATCTGAAGCTGATAAAAATAGCTTATTTAAATAACCAAGTCGTTAAGTTACTTGTAAAACAAGTACCATTACCATAAATATGCAATTTTGTGTATGAAATGAATTTTACATTTAAACACATTTATTACAGGGCAAAATTATATTAGTTTAATAACTTTATTAATCGTTTTTGGAACAAATACTGAATTTTATGACTGCTTATAAACGAGACAATTTGATTTTAAGACTATGTAAAAATAAATCGTATTTCATTCCAAACTCGACGTCTATCACATGACGTCTTCAAAATAAAAACCCTGACTTTTTACCGGGGCTTCATATCCGTTCATTTTTTGTGGCCGAGTGTACGATGGGCTAGAGTCAATCACCCGAGGTGAAGCGGCATAATGTATCTCGCCGCGAAGATAAATGTAACCTTGTTAACGGCTGAAATGTAACGCCGCCGCGATTCCCTGTAATGGCTTTCTGGACGGCGTTACCCGCTGAGCCAAAAACCGCAACGCAAACACACGGCGCGTCCATATCGAAAGTGAATTAAGCACGTCCATCCTCGTTCGTTGCCGTCGACGATGTTCGGCAAACAGTGCCCATCTTTCACTCATTAATTTCGTTCTTTCCGGCGTCGCGCGCAAGCCAATTTCTGCCGTTCGCCGTATTAATATCTTCCCCTCCCGTCGCCCGACCAATCAAAGTAATCGGGAATTTGTAAAACAAAGGATTCTTTTACGTCGCGCAATTTCGACGGCAAAGTCACGCTCGTTAATTTGGGGCTCCTTTCAGACTCATACATCTGTGTTTGAGCGACAAAAGTCAATAGACGAGGATATCCGAAGAGACCGAATGACGGAAAACCGTCGGCAGCCAAACGGCCCGCGTTTACTTGCCGTTTTTGACACTGATTGCACGCGGGCTTGCACTTGAATTGCACGCGAAATGAAGGCATTTCGGCAGCTTTGCCCGACCGGACTGTAACCTGCGTGCTGCTTTCGAAACGAATTGTTCATTATTTTCGACACAGTGACGAGGAGAGTGCCCGATGAAAATCACTTGCTTTTTTCTTCGACACGAAGAAAAAGTTGGACTTTTTCGAATGCATTATGAGAGTTTGATGATAAGTTGAGAGCACTTCGCATTTGGATAATAATCGCAAAGAAATTGGGAATAAAAACGAATCGGCGCGTGAATGGTAATGGAGAGGTTCGAACGACAAGGAAAATGGAATTGGTCGGGATTTCAAAATCATTAAATGAAATATACTCTCTAAATTTTAATAAGTGAATGTTCACATATTTTAAGTGCATATATACTTATTTGAATAAGTGCACATTTTTCATTTTTTTTTAATTTAGAGAGTATTACTTAAGGTAGAAAATCGGTGATGGGGGAATACATTATAGTTACCATGTAGAACGTGAAAATAATTTGTGCAAATAACATTCATGTATTTTTCTTAAGTTTCTTAAAGTGTAGAATATTTTAATCATTTAAAACAATTAGAATAACTAATTGTTTATCAAGGTATCTTTTAACAGTTTGAATGAGAGTTACTTGTATTACATTACGAAAATATCCCATGGTTTAAAAGTTACAGACATTTGTTATTCAAATATTTAATCAATCTAGTCAAAAGTAACGTATAAATATCCATAATATTCCTTATCATAAGATATTTATGTAAGAGGTGACTCTTACTCAAATGCAATAAGGAATACGCTAATCCATGTCGCATTTGATTATCTGCAAAAATAAAAATGTTTTAGGCTGAAAGTCATAAAATGATAGAATAATTTTTGCCCTTGATAAACAATTAGTTTTTCTACGTATAGAGTGACCAATCTGTTTTAAATATTTCATTTCATCTTGAAAAACAAGCTATGTCGATAATGTAGAAATTGTATCCTATCTAACATCACCAGAAGTGTATTTAAAAAAAAAAAAAATATTTTGAGAAACAAAAAACCTAAATACAATATCTGCAAGTGAACTGTTCTTTTTTATTATCAATTGATAAAAGATAGGATTCAGTAAAAATGTAGAGAATTCTCACACAAAATACAAAAATAAATTTTGGAAACTTTAAAAACACCTCACAACCCCAATATACAACAACTTGACTCTTTTTCTCAAAACTATCCTATCAAAAATTGAAGAAAATCTTCACACTTTCATTTCCACTTAAGTTTTTCCACTCTTGCAGTTAACTCTTTCAACTGAATTCAAAAACAGTTCATTTTCAATTTCCTTCACCGCCGAATTAACCGTCCAATTAAACTAGCGGCGAAACGCTCGATTTCCGGCCGAATGTCGCGATTGAATACATTTGGCTCGTTCATTTACATAAACGAAAAAAGCCCGCGATCCCGCCGTAAAACCATAATTTGCGTAAAAACGAACGTCAGCAGTGCCGCGGCAGTAACACATAAAGGGCCGGGGCGCCATAACTATGCGCCGCGTTACTTTCGAGCGAATGTTTATACGCGAAATAAAAAGCGGCTCGAGATACAAGGTACTCACTTTCGATAAGAAGACGTGTAATGCGATCCCTATGCGGAATTTCTTGCGCGAGTGAGCGGCGTACGCATGCGCCGCCTATGTACCCAGCCGCGCAATAAGATTACCGCGACTGACAAGGTGGATTGTTTTTTTACGACCATCCGATGCATCCATCCGACGGCTCGTCTGCACGCGCATTGTCGCGCGAGATTATGATTGCAAGCTCCGCCGCAGGATTCGCTACTTTTTTCTGCGAAACTTTCTTCTCCGAGGAGGTCTGTTGCTTCGAGGTTCTGCCAGTGAAGATCCAATTTCATGTATTTTTATTCACGTATTACTTGTTCTGTTGTTTTATGCATGTACGTGAATTGAAAAATGAAAATAGAAGTATGAAATGAAAGTAGTGATATTCAGGTGTTTATTGTCCTCTCATTATTATTCGCGAAGGGATACAAATGAATCGTTTTTAATATTTTTTAATATTTTTATTTTTTATAGTTTTAATATTATTTTTATTGCATTAAATACCATCAGTTTTCTATATATCTGCATTTTTTACATTTTCCTCTTGTCCCAAATACAATTTCTACTTACTCATACAGACTTCACTTGTGGCATATTACTATTTTATGAGTGATCATTTATGTATAATTTATTAATATAAATTAATTTATTTCTCAAAAGAATGTATACGAATTGGAAATTCAGTTGAATATGGTTAGATTGAACTTTTTCTTGTACAGGACTTCACATTAAAACTGAAGTACACGAAACAATTTAACTTTGATTATTCGCGACTGATGTTTGCTAGTTTTTAATTAATATAACTGTTCATGGGAGAGGAATAATCCTCCATTATCGCTTTATACGACCTTTATGGTAGATCAACATCGATTTTGCATTTTATTCAATTGTAACACCAGAAGTAATTTTACACATCCAACTAACACGTACAACATTTACATACAAATTGGTGCAATTCAGACGCAAAACTGACTTTATCAAAACAATTATTCAACGGAATAATTATTATAACTTTATGTGCATTAATCGGAATATTGCATTTTCTCGTCAAATATTGCTCTTGTTTCTTAACTGAAGTTCCAATACCCGCGGTAAAAAATTCGAACCAAACTGCGATAGTTCCAAAGCAAAATAGCTGATGTAGAATTTGCTTTTGGAAAACAAGTTATTCCTTTCATATTTGAGTTCCAACTAAAACAACTTGAAAGAGTACGAATGCCTAATCGAAATTTTATAAATACCCATGAAGAAAAAGAGTTGGTTCAAATTTAACTATATTTTTTAGCAGAGTGAACTAAAATTTAGTAATACTTCTAAATCGTTTTCTCAGTGCAGCTTATTGCTATACTCAAGCCGTACTACGCCATACTGTTGCCAGATTTTCTTTTCCAACAGGATTACGAATAAAATGCTTCGGTAACAACGATGTGGTTGCAATCTGTTTTCGCGGATATAACAGTCAATTTTACCGTAACCTATTATCTAATCAATAACGATGATGTCGAATTGCTCGTATTGGCAGACTGTTTGAAATAAGCGTAACAAAATTTTCGCGGCGTAACGAACGGGCATATTGCATTAATTCAAATATTAATGTCGACGCCGCAAAAGGTACTCGTTCGTGTTCAATCAAACGCTATGGCGATAATTATTCTATTTAACCCGTTAAATAATTAAGGTGGCTTTTTCATCGAATTGTCACGTCAGTTTGACAGATACACTTTAATAAAAGTCCTTCGTAACGACAACCAAAATTATAGCACCCGACAATTCCTGACAAAAAATATAATCGCAGTTCGATCGAAATGAGTCGAAAATTTGTTTTGTTCGAGAAGCACGATTATTTACAATAAGCGGATCTATGATAACTTCATTCATATATCGCCGCCGCATCAAACAAGCGTTTAATTGTTCCTGCGCCGTTATCGGTCAAAAAATATCGATCGATAAATCTATAATTCGCCTTTTTTTCATAGTTACATTTCCCGCAGTGCCCGAGAACTTTTTAATGTAAACGATTGTCGGAATGTTCTCTATTTGCAGCACTCCCATAGCTTTGATGTTTCAATTTTATCGAACAGTTTTGCGCAAATATTTCGAGCATTTATGGAAAAAGAATATATAGTAATATAAAATAAACGCCGTTTTCATCGAATTATTTCCAAATGACTTTCTCTGCGAAACGAACTCGTTTCTTAACTTCGCGAAAACGCCTAATTTTTGTTATACAAAACGTTTCGATTATTTGCGATTTTAATTTCGCAAATTTCGAGCGAAGTCGCGATTCTCCAATATTTTAAGTCGCGAAAACGTGGAAATTCACGGTCGAAGGAACGAGCGATTTTCAAGTGATAATTAAACGCGCAAATTTTGAGAAGAAGATTTTCGGACCGCAGTTTTTCCGACGATTTCCCATTGATTTATTGGACGATCTGGAATGGGAAAATGTCGATGGAAAATATCGCTTTGAATTGCAAATATTGCCAAAATAGCGACATCAGCGTAACGGATGATTTGGCATTGCAATAAAAATGGCGGTGACGACAAATGGGTGATAGTGATTTCGTCTGTCGCGGTATCGGCAGCGACGCAACCTGAGCCAACCTCAAAGCGAAAAGGCAATAAAAGCTAGGAATGTCGGCTGAACTCGTTTCATTGCCCCCGATGCGCCTTCGGCTTCAAGGTCGCCGTCGCCCGCCTACGAGATTCGCGCAATATTTAAGGGATATATTACGCTTGCTTTGCCGCTTACGATGGTGCTCTGTCTTTGCGTTACCCTTTAAATCTTCTTGTTTTACACGCAAGATTAATGTGCAACTTGCTCCGGGGAAGAAAGGCAATTTTAAATTATGCACCAATAGTTTCGGTTATTTTTTGAAATTCATTGCAATTGTTTAACGAATATTGAAATATGCATTAAATAAAAGGTGTTTACAATTTGTAAAAAAAGAAAAAAAATTGCTAAGATATTGATACCTTTTTTCTCCATGTACAAACAAGATTTTGACCAATTTGACTATCAATGGACCAGTCAATTGACAAAAATTTTGATTTGACCGGTCAAATGTGCAATTCTAGCTATTTATAGATTTTAGCCTATCAGTGTGCAGTGCCAACATTGCTTTTGCTTTCAGCCCGGGGAAGAAAAAATATCTTTTTTATTCCCCACTGTAGACATTGAAAATTACAAAAACAACGCTGTGTGTTTCAACGAAAAAAAATGTATTCAGTCAAAAACGCGTTTGTTTTATAAAATAGAGAGTCAGTCCGTTACGGCTAAATTGTTCTCCCGAAATACCGTAATACGTTTTGCGATTCTCATTTTTGACGCAACTCCACTTCCGGGTAAGTGAACGTAACAACGAAATCCTCGTTATTTGATTTTATACATTTTGAAAGGGGCTATAATTTTGTATGGTTTATCCCGAGTTATTTCGAGGTAATAACAGTGGCCAAATCCGAGGTTGCCCATAAGCCTGGTGAAAAATGCGTTCCTTTATAAACCCGAACAGATAATTTTTTTACGAGAACCACCTCAAAGCTCAGAAATCCTTCACAAGAAAATGATTGACTGCGAGGCTTTTTGCCAGGCAAAACTTTCTACAGCGTACCCAACTGCGAAGAGTTGATTCGCTAGTTTAAACTTTTCGCGATTTGAATGCTATTTGCAATGGGTACTTACGTATCTTGCTGAAGTGCCTAAAATTTGTATTGCTGCGACCAGTAGTAGGAGCACCAACGACCTGAAACCAATTTTTATCTAATTAGTCACTGTTTAATAAGATTTCGTTTGTCTTTTAGGAAAAATTTTTGCTTTTCATTGTTAACATTAATATAATTGTATAATTCAGAATAATGTTATTTGCAACATTAATACCGAGTTCCAGACGCGACTTCGATTAATGCAAGACACTGACCCAGACATTAAGTCTGCGAATCCGATGTTACTGGTTATGGTAAGACAAGTTTCAGGCGGGAAGTCGACAGTAACCTGTTATGCATTGCACGTAACAGGTGACTGGAATCTACTTTATTTCTGTCCGATGAAAGCGAATCTTTAAATGAATGGAAGGAAATCCTGTTTCATTCAGTAAATTAACTGGATTATTCTCCATGCAAGAAGGAAACAATGCTTCGGCATTACGACAGATGCAATGTCTGCATTCCAAAGCTCCAACTGTAGGGAATCTTATTTGCCAAACAATCGGTTGACAATTATTCACCGTAATCAGTCTAAATAAATACTTCTCGTCAAATAAAAGGAACATAATTGCATAGGATATAATAAAAAAAACCGAATTCCCATTTTACAGTTTCCAGAGCATATTGTACTGTCGATTTCTAGATTAAACTTAGGAACAAAAATAAAACGTTTTTAACATTGCGGAATATTGAAATAATTATCGCAAATAGATCATTGTTTTACTGCAAATATAGATGAAGAATTGCATAATTTTTTCATCTTATAGAAGAAAAAATGGAGATAATTATCATATTTCATTAAATATTAATTATGTGATTTTGAGGAACCACAGAAAATCAATTTTTAAAAAAATAATATACCTTATTTTAATGATACTGTAAGCTAACCATCTTTGCACTCTAAACGCATATTTTTATTGATTTATATTAAAATTCTTCAATTAACTAACGATGTCACAGTTTTCCTACATTAAATTGCCGCAAAATGGCTAAGCCCGAACTTCCGGGCGTTAAGACGCGACTGACAAGATTGTCGCGAAAGTTTCGGATTTGTCAAACAGCGTTTGATCGGGCGAACGCACCATGGGAACGGAGCGCTGTATGAATATGTAAATCTGTCGAACGGGCAAAGCCCCGCGCGGCTGTAGCAGCTCTAACGAGGACCCCCCAGAATCGCTGTGTGAGCGGCTTGTTACAGTGCATTCTGCCTTCGCAAAGGATTTTAATTCCGAGATCAACCGCGAATAGAAAATGCGTAACACGCACGATTTGTTTTTAATTAATTGACGTGCGGCGCCAGTGTTTGGGATAGAAAAAATGCGAAGTTTGAAGTTTCGGCCTGATTGGTTTCCAGTCCACTCGAATTCGAGCGTATCCATTCCCTGTCGGTTTATTAATTCGTTTACTCGTTTAGGCGGTACAAAACAACAGCGGTAAAAAACAAAAATTTGTTCGATCTTTCGCTGGTTTTTCGTATGTTAATTTGTAGAACTTTATTCATGAATACGTTTGACGGTTGAGTGACGAAAACTTTATTTTGGTTCATGTTAATTTCTGTTGGTAGTTTTAGAACCGTCAAACAATCCGTAATTTTCATAAAATTGTATTATTTAAAATAAGTAATAAAAAGCGGGTTATTATATACAGATTTTTACCAATGTACAATTTGAAAGAAGAGATTTTTACATGTTCATTGAATTTATTTATGGCAAATAACTTTTTTGTAATCAAGTTATCAAAAATCTGGCTAACAATGTGTTGACTGAACCCTGGAAATTTTACGGAAAATAAAATTAAAAAAACGGTGGGAAAGTCGTGGTCCCCTTTTTGGAGTAACACAAATAAAACTTCCACCTAAACGAGTGTAACGGTCTAAGTTACGATTTTCACACAATTTAAGGCTTTTTATCTATAAAGCCATCCCGAAAGCATTATTACTGACATTACGAGATTTGTTGAAATACGAAAAAAATGAACAATCAATCACAAATTTAACGATCGTCTCGTCATTTGTGCTCTTTTTTATATTTTTCTATGAGAAAAAATCTTCTGCTTATATTTGTTGAAATCGTAAAATGTAAACTAGGTATCGATGTAATTGTTGGTTAAACGTTCCCTTAAATTTGGTATTAAGGTGATGATCTAAGAGTACTGCAATGGAGTTAGGGTTTTTGTAGTAAAAAAATATGAACAATAATAAATCGACCACTGAGATTTTGCAATATACATATATGCCTCGTTAAAAATAAAAACTACTGTCACAAAACTACTGTCACAAAATCGTTTAATAAACTGCGATCGAGCGTTGTGTATGCGCATGGGAAAGTATCGCACAAGCTGGTTTCACTGTGCGATTAACTTATTAATAAACGTCAAACGACGGGATGGCGCGGAAACACGCGGATATCCGTGATGCGTGTTACATAATGGCGCGTAAGCCGGCGCGAGCGAGCTCACACGAAAACGCCCGGGGTGGTTGCATATCTGATTGTGGTTAGAGAACTACACAGTTTGTACAGATTTATGGTTTATTAATAATGGCGCAACTTTTCTGGAACTCTGGTACAGATTCGACTAACCTCCGGCGTAGCCGACGAAACGCTTAATGACGTTTGTCGCATCGCCGAACGGATATTATTTAGCCGCTTATCACAATTCGGATACCATTCCAATCCATTAAAAACGGAGGAAATCGATAGGATTCTGCGAAATTAAAGAAGTCAAGTGATCAAAATGAACTGAATCAATCGGTGTTCATTGGTAGAATGAACTTTATTTTTTGAATTTTGTTTTGAGCTTTGTTATAATTAGTTGCCTCGTTGAAGTGGAAGGGATATAAAATTAATGGAATTACGTTGAATTTTGCGAATTATGCTGAAAATTGCGAAAACTTGCGAGTCGAGTATTCGGAGCTTTTTCACGTGTTCCTGGTACGCGTGAGGTCGCGGCCATTAAACTTATGAATTTAATGTTGCGGCTATAAATTATTGAAATGAGTGGGTCGACTCAATTAACGCACGAAGGTAAAGGGAATTTAGTATTTTTCGGCAGCTGGTGTAAACAGCTCTGGACATTTAAATTTGCAAATTAATGTGTTATTAAAAAATTTAGTCAGTGCTATGACACACTGAAAATATGGTCTGTAAAATTACGACACTGTAGCCGGAAAATTACAATCGAATTGTACTTTCACAGAACAGTTGTAATTTTACAGACCTAATTCTGTAATTTTACAGAAAAATTGTAAAATTACAGAACAGTTGTACGTTTACAGACTTGAATCTGGAATTCAGTGAATCAACAACGTTTTGTGAAATTGCAGAAGAATTGCATTCACGTTTATTTCATTATTTCATTAATTTGACTAAAAATGTGTTTAGATGTATTAAAACAAAAACAATTTTCGGTCATTTACTTTATTCGACTCGGTTAATTTGGAGATAAAATAGTTGTCACTTGTTTAGCTCAATAACGTTACAGAACATTTTTTGTGAAATCACAACACTTTCTGTAAGTTTACAGATGAATCTGTAAATTATTACAGATCCATCTGTAAAATTACAGAAAAAATTCTTGCATCCATTTTCCAGCGATAGTACCGGAATTTTACTGAATCTCGTTTTCTGAATAATGCAATTATCCTATTTTCATGAACAAAGAATGTCATTTATTGTTAAGTACAGTTTCATACAATTTGATGAAGCATTATCCACATACGGTGTAAACAATTTTAGTTAGATTAACATTGAGTATAATGTTGATCTCGAAATGTTAGATCAACGTAAACTCGATGTAAAATCTGCATTTCTATCCAACAACGTTGTTCGAATCATGTTTAAATAGCATTCAATGTAAAACTAACGTTGCGACGTTAACAATAGATCTCGTTTTATTTAAATATGATGTCGAATGCACATCCAAAATTGACATTTTCTCCCGTGCATTATTTTCTAAATTACATAATTATGATGAATGATTTGTGGTGACGTCAACTGCATCGGTACAAAATCGATGCAAAGGTCGTTGTTTGAAATGTGAAAACCATTGAACCTCCATTCACCTTCGCTGTGAGAAATGACCGACCACGTTAATTTATCAAAATTAAACGCGCCATTTTTAAGTCCGGGCAGAGCGAACCGCGGATCTGTCCAGCCGCTTCTCCATGCGATTATTTATCCCAATCGATGGGACAAATCGCGCTGTTTAATTAGTGATAGATGCCTTCCCAAATTCAGAACGCAAAGCCGCGGATGAGAATAGTTAAACAGCGCCGGCGGGGTAGTAGATATTTATCAGCATAGTACACGTTTATGAAATTTCCATTTCAGTAGTTTTATTTGGGACAAAAAATTCCATTTGTTTCATTTGTCAACTGCTGTTTTGATATATTCTGGTTAATAGAAAACAGATATGAAATGAAAACGGAAATAGAATTATGCGACAAAATTGTGTCAGGTCGTTTGCGCGTGAATGTTTACATGTAAACATTTTATTGTATTTTAATATTATATTATTATACATTATATTTTTTACATTATTATTTTAATATTATATTATATTTATACATTATATTATTATATAATTATTTATGATTTATAATACATTATTTTTTGTAGATTAATAAAGTTCAAAAGACGCCATATTGCATAACGTGTATCGTTTAATGTACACTTATTGCAGGTCAATCGCGCCACTCGTTGAGGCAATCAAAAAATAATTTTTGATTGCATTTTATCACTTCATCATTTATTATTAACTATATGTCAAAACAATTCAAGAAGAGTTAATTAAAACGATTTTGTAAGCACTGGCCTTAAAAGGCAAATTGATTTCGGCGCTTAATTAATCATATTTGAAAAGTTCCGCTGCAACACGCGCATATTGACAAATATGAGCCGAAACTGTACAAAGCTTATATATATTGCAATATAAATTAAATTTTGGAAATTAATAGATCTAAAGATATCAATATATAATGTTAGCTTTCTGTCCTTGATACCTAATATACTGTAGCTGTATTCATGTGGATTCATTTAATTGCGTTCATAAAAAAGTCATTGGAAAAGAGAATGAATGAAAAAATAAATCAGCGTAAAAGTGAATTGATGGAATAATACACCAGTATTTTCATTTTTTCAACGGCATGGAAAAAGAGTCATATTCTCCATTTCAAAAATGAAACCGTTAGATTCTGTATCATTTCTTCATGTAACCTATTAGGGTCTATATCGCTATAGTATCCATGGACGAAAAAGTAATCATTTAGTTAAAATACAATTATTGTGTACTAATATTATGGTACAGGCGGCTTCTCAGTTCAATCGACACAATTTCCTTTACTAATGAGTTTCTAGAAGTGGCAAGAGTATCTCTTATCTTCTTATCAGCTCATTTTCAGAACAACTTAAAATAATGTCAGATACGTAATTTGTCACAATATAATATAGGCGGCATTTAACACTTAAATATCATTCAACTGGAGCAACAGCTATCCAAAGAATCAGGATGTACCGCTTATTGCTACTGCTCTGCATTATATCTACTGTTTATACAAGTAAATACACATTACCATTATAATGTCAATAAAATAAACAATGTAGAATAATAAGATTGTAACCAATTTTTTATCTGCAATATAAAAAATTGGTTGAAATAACTTTATCTTATTTTCTTGTCACATATGTAAAAAAGACATAATTCATTTATTCTTACTGTTAATTAAATTAATTACAGTCAAAAATAGTTTTATGTCATTAAATTCTACAAATAATAAATATTAAATCGGCATAAAATACTCAACATTAAACAGTATTTAGTTTGAAATGAAAACATGTCAATTTATTAATGTTGTTTTCCGGATTAGTTTTGAAACAACCATACGTGTTTAATTTTATTTATCTCACTTCACTTAAGTTAAGTTAAGTGAGTTACACTTAACTTATTTTATTATTTCTAATGTTTAATGTAAGGTTATTTATAATGTTTTAAAAATGATTTTTATTATTTTATTAAATGTTTGTATACACCTAAGTTTTGGGTGATAATTGATTATTTATTTCTGCCCTCGGACTGTATTACGTTTCCGACCTTGAGCATTATTACATTATTACATTATTAGCCCTGAGGCGGCAATAATTCAAACAATGTACTATTACTGTATAATTAAGTGGCTAAAACCTACGTAATATTTGTTCGGGCTTAACAGACAGAATACAAGAAAGCACAAATCTGTTTTTAACGTCAGTTTTAGTTTGAATACATTACCGAAATGACATGTAAATATCACTATGTCGTTATTGAACATTATTCTAATTGTCTTTCCGAAATGAAACTCGATGTGAGCAGTGACTATGACTTAAAGTGAGTGAATGGTAAAAAAAATGAAACATATACGGCCCATATATTATAACCCATATGAAATTTATATATAAAAATATTATATATATATATATATATATATATATATATATATTTTTTTTTATATTTGGGACATACACATCATGTATAAATGTTGATCTTTTTACAGTGAGAGCCTCTGCTAGAGCTCCTGCTAGAGTACGTTACAGACCAAAACACGGTAAGTAATCATTAAGTTATGTATCAAGACAGTCGTTAGCTTTGCACTCTTAGAAATCTTGCTGTCACAAACAGAAAGGTTTGTCAGAATATGAATATCACTCTCCGACAATATTTATACGTATTTTTTCTCACAAATAGTAATTGTGATTGTCCTAAAATGATTTTCATTCTGTAACCTCAAAAAACATTCTAGTTTGAGTTTGAGTTCCAACACATTTTTTTGCTGTCACAGCATGAAATCATTTCGCCTAAAGTCATCTTGCGAAAGAACTGTTTTTTCATCACTCACAGAAGGATTTTTGTTTTGACAATGGGATATTTTTAAGAGTGAGTGCTAGAGAGTATCATTACAACCCACGGGTCGCAATAATCATTCAGTATTTATATGCCGATCGTTAAGATGATATTAACATTTTTTTATGAAAATTATAGATCCACGAAATTGGGCAGATCCTCCGAAGTACATTTGTCACGAAGGAGAGACTTATTCCAACGAATGTAGACGGTGTAAATGTACACATTTTATACTGAGTGATGGACGCGTAATAAAAAAAGGCGAAGTTGTGGTTAATGATTATGTTACGAAACGAAAACGTAAGTTCCAATAATGTAAATACTTATATCATTAATGTGAATTAATAAATAATTTAAGACGAAATAGCAAGTCTGCTACCACGGAGTTAGGGTGTTTCTACTTATTATGAACAAAATATCGATAATCTAA
>JABFPB010004083.1:0-15590 GCA_022817645.1 Ceratoteleas bidentatus | reverse complement strand
GGGTATTGTCACCGTTTTTGTATGAATCAATACGAATCAATATGTTCAATATGTAATTTCTAATAGGGATTGTACTATAATTTGACGGTCATACGATGATATTTTGATGCTAAAAACTTTTAAAGTATACAATACTTTCAGCAAATTAAAGCAAAACTTGATGTTGTTTATGAAAATCAAATGCAACATTTCGCTTAAATGAGCGAGTATACTGGCAAGTTTCAATTTGCGAGTATAAATTAGGTTTGTTTCTGAAACGCGTGCTATAACAGAGTTCTTTGATGTGTTTCCGATTATTCGTTCTGTTTTCGCAGCAGACTGGTACTTTTTTCATTCGTAATTACATTTCCCGTATTGATGATTTATTTGAACGTCAGATATAAAGAATAAATGGGAAAATAAACACCGCCACGTTTCGAGGATTGATCGAATTATTCAAAATGCATCAAAGACTCGACGAACGAATGTTGGGACGATAATACTCGGATCGGTGAAATAACTAATTTTCAACAGCAGAAAATAGAATTAAACGTCTGTTGGAAAAAGTGTTCTCTCGAGAACCGATCACTTCGAATTCGAATTTAATTTGCTGAAAACCAAAAAAGCGGAGTACAGTTAAAACGACGAAAACCGTCAAATGGCAATTATTCAAAATGCAATGTTGCGTACCTCTATTTGTTTGTTTCTTTGTGCAAAAATCAGCGAAAATATTATGTTTCTCAATTGGTTATGTTCAGATTTCAATTTGTTTGCCGTGTTATTTGTTATTTGTGATAATAGAAAAAATATGAATGATTCATTGTTTATAACAATTTCCGTTTATATGGCGGCATTCGATATATAAACGCCATATAAACACCATATAAACGGTTCGATTCGAAAAGTTACTGTAAATTTCATAAGTAAATTTAAACTTTTTTCAATACTTTATTCTAACAATTTGACCTCGACCTCGACTCGAATTAACACAGACAGGTGCAATTGTGACCGCGAGATGCAATAAATCGTTGATAGAGGGTTTAATTAAGAAAGACACATCGCGTTTAAGCAAAACACTTGACTTAATTAAGAAATAGTTGCAGCGTGCCAGCGTCTCGTTATTTGGGGAGCTGTCCGATTGTTCTAACTCGGTATTATACGACTCGCGGGTTTGTAAACGGGCTACAATTTACGACAAGTTGTAATTAACCGCGAGTTCGGCCTTTTGGATTATTCGTCGAGGGGTCACGCGTGGTATCTACAGCGCGCGATGTAGTTTAATTGGTCAAAGCAGAAACAAGTGGATGCTGCTGCGAGGAAATTGCCAGCTCGTATCGCGGCGAAGTCTTGCGCGAAAAATTCGACGGCAATATTTGTCGCGCAGTAATGGGCGATAGATTCGCCGCCTAATTGCCAGACACCGTTTCAAAGCAATAAGTCACGCGTGAATCGCTTCGTTTATTTATTTGCGCGCGTCAGCGGACGCGACACGATCAAATTAACATTTGGTCCAGCGGCTCGCAAAGGTTGCCATAGAGAAAAAAATCCGGCTTTTTTAATGTGACGAATCGATCATTTCACCGTCCACAGTTTTCGAAATATTCTTTTTGCGCAAAAGAGGATTCGAAAAAATTGCGTCTGAAAATAAAATGAAGTTAAATCTCTCTTCCGGCGTTTTTTGTTCGACAAGCAGGTTCAAACGGATTTCACCGGTCGAAACAGAATTCCGAAATTTCGTCGTTTTTCGAAAAGTCGAATTTCGAAAAAGTCAATTTAGTTTCAAGATATTCTTCCTAGAGGAAGGAATAACCAAATTACCGAGTTGTTTCTTCAGAAAATGTTTGTCCGTTCCAAGTCCGTTTCGGTCCCTGTTTTTGCATTCAATTTTACTTCACTTACCTCGACTTGGGAAACTTACCTTTATCACACTCCTGCTGTCCGAGTCTACAACATAAGCCCTGCTTAATTAAGTCAATAAATTCGCGAAAACCCAACCCACTCGTTGTTTGCAACACAAATATTGTTAGTTATAACAAGCGCAAACTCGCGGTTTTTAAATCGTGAGCCTGTGATCCGGGCGTTATTCGGCCACAAGTTTCTCGCCGAGGGCTCTTAATGAACGCGACACAAAATAAATATTTGACAACGAGTAAACAGCCAATACCCCGAAAATTCTTCGGCACAGAAACTCAGTGTTTCGCGTGAACTCAAACTTAAATGGAACGCCCGTGTTTGTGGTATAATACTTTATCATTATTATTATTATTATTATTTGCGGCTAGACGGTTTCCGTGGCAATAATTGTTTCGCTAAGTTGTAAGTATATTGGAGCGGAGAATCGCACCGTCGGGATCGCGCTTGCGGCGGATCTTTCGCGCGTATTCTGTGAAATATTCACTACAGACAATTTCACAGTGAGCAACCCAAGTAAAAATGTTGTCTAGTTACTAGAAACGCTGCAGCGCATTTACTGTCCAGTGCCTCGGAAGACGAGATAACTAATACCTAAATAACTAATAAGAATTATAGACGGGATTATAGTGAATCGAATTAATTCGCTGTGATATTTAATGTTAAAATACAGTTAATAAATATATGAGGGATTTGGAAGGCCGGAGTTTGATTATTTATGTGTTAAGTAATGTACCGTTCTTGAAATCCGTTTTCGAAATAAAAATGTTGAGAAATTATTGAAATTGTGAATTGTTATAATGCAAATGTTTTGAGGAATAATATTTTACCTTTATTTTGCTTTAGAAATGGTATCCAATAAACATAAAGAAGATTAATATAAAAATGCAAAAGTTTACTTTTGAAACTTTGAACGCAAATATCTCAAAATCACAAAAAAGTCACTTAACTGGTTTTTCCCCAAAACCACAGATTTGGTCAGACTAACTATATTTAGTCTGACCAGGTTCTAATTCCAAAAGCCTCCTAAAATATCGTGATCGAATTACAAAATTACCCCACTCCCTTTCCAGTTGATTGCAGATTCAAAGTTGCCAATAAAAGCGCGTAAAACCATAACGTCGATGATGTCGTAAACTAGATTTCACGTGAACTACGTGGCAGTGGTAATTAAACGCGGTGGCTTTCTCGGTGACTTTTTACGCTTGGAGCGGCTGTTTTACGCCTACGATTTCGCGCGGAAAGTCACTTGGGGCCAAAGTGTCGTCGAGCAAGAATCGCGAAAGTCGCCGGAAAAACGAGCGATTCGACGGGAAATTCGGAGGAATGGTAATGGAAGTCGCAGAACCGTAAAGTTCGGGAAGTTTGGAAAAAGTGCTTCGGTTTCCCAGGGAAATAGGGGGCGACAGCCAGAGGGGAATCATTTCTCGCGGGTTCCGGATTTATTAACTCGCAGGGGATATCTGGTGAATGATTGAATTAGTTGTACGGTACAGGCGAATGTCTTAACGGAGGAATTTCGTACCAAGTATTACCACTATCGTGGACTAAGACAATGTTCTCTTAATTAAGAGGTTGCGCCGTATATCAAGCTACCACCACTTTGTATTGTTTTGATTAAACAAGCTTTGGCTTAGAGTTTATTAATCGTTATTGCTGCGAAAGCAGTGAAATCGGTGTAATAGATTTGAAATTATAAATTAGAGCGCAACAAGTTATGAAAAAGAGGGCTTTGCGGTGATACAAGCTGCATTTTTCGAATCTCGGAGTTCGATTGAGTGAATTATTTAAAAATAAGCGTTCGCGATATTCCCGGAACGAACATTTCCGCGATTCAACTACAATTACATTATCGCAACTGCTGCAGCACTGTAGCATACGGATATTATTGAAATTAAATATAAAGCGTTAGAGGGAAGGAAATAGAAACGTGGATAATTTATTTATTTACGTAAAATAGCCGTACCGTGCGGTTTTATCCAATATTACATATATTATAACGGCGATCCCCAATAGTAACCACCAATGGCAAAAAATTACAGAAAATTGAATTTATGGGGGATATTCACAATTTATTGTTCCGGGTATTTTTATTTTGCATGAAGTTTTTAGTAAATCGTTAAGTCATTTTAACGACACTAAATGGGCCGTTAGTTTCACACGGAAGAAGGAAATTATTTATCTCGTTTAAAACTTTATTTTCCAGTTCGAAAACGTTATTTAGCAGATATCATTGCTCGGCGAAACGACATGGTCAACGTTTCGCTCGATATCATTTTGGTGCGATACTCATCGCACCAGAATGGCAGCATATTTAATGCATTCGACAGTAAACGTTTCGGGGAATTAAAGTAACCGAAAATATTGGTCGTCCGGTATTTAGCACGGCAGCTATCATAATTTGAATTTGGAATCATTTTTCAACAATTATTTACTTTTTTTTATTTTACTTTTTTCTCTTTTAACTTTCATTTGCATTTGAGCAAATGCAACCACATAAAGTTTAAGTTTTTATACTCTGCGCTGTAACAAAATATTGTAAAATTACTGCACTAAAAATATTTTGTGCACATTTTTAAATATGTACACAATATTGTACAAAAAAATACATAAGAAATATTTTACATTCATTAGGAAATATATTAAAATATTTAATAAATATTTTGTACATTGGACAAATATTTTCTAAATATTTCAAAAAATATACATTAAAAATATGTA
Organism: Ceratoteleas bidentatus; assembly: GCA_022817645.1. Classification (NCBI taxonomy): domain Eukaryota; kingdom Metazoa; phylum Arthropoda; class Insecta; order Hymenoptera; family Scelionidae; genus Ceratoteleas; species Ceratoteleas bidentatus. The sequence goes on along the minus strand of JABFPB010004083.1, from coordinate 10,979 downwards.
CAAAATATTTATTAATATTATGCGTTATTAGCATTCTAACCTCAAACAGATGCCATTAGAGTTGGTATTTTTCGATATGTCGAAATGTCAGTGCTTAGACATTAAATAATAGTACTAATTAATTTTTTTATGAAAAGAGTCAAACATTAAAAACCACACATAACAAAATTCGTCCCGATTTTCGAACTCGAGTAACACTCCCTCAATGCAGCCATTCGACCCGAAGATCACGTTCATTTATACTCCACAGTGCGGAACAATTTGGCGCGTAACGAGATAGCCTTTTCCGACGATAATTGCGCATTTCTTATGAATAACGCATAAATGCGCGCGCGAGTCGCAACTGGAAAGGAAGACGAACTGACTCGGGACTTGCGCGATCTAAATGCAACGCATGCTAATGTAAATCAACGCGTGTCATGCGAGACGCGAAACCTCGCGCAGTACTTTAAACTGTTGAAGTTTAAAACATTCAGCGCGGCGCGCATGAAGCAAGCGCTGATTTACAATTAAAGTCCGTCTGCCGGACTTTTCTGTTTTCCCGGCGCAAGGCGAGTCCCGAGATTAAGGAGCCGACTTAACATAACCTCACTTTTCACAAACGTCCTCTGCACGCGACAAACAAAAATACTTCCTGCCAAGGAAACGCGTTCCTTAAATTATAACCTGGTCATAAGTACACTCCCACATAGACATCGAACATGGAATCCATGTGGATTCTACGTGGAAGAACATTCGGACGTAGATTCGCCGTAGAATCCACGTCGAATCTACGTGTTTTAGAGGTGTGTCTGTTAGGGCTGTTTTCACTGCCGGTAAAACAGGTGTAAAACCTGTTTTACCGACAGTAACTTCAGCAATTTTGAGGTTATGAAGTCTTGAGAATGTTGATAAAGAAAATTTCACAAATTGTTTTTAAGGAGGGGATCGCGTTGGCGAATTCTAATTTCAAACATAATTTCAGATAACAGAGCAGGTCGCGGATTTGGGTCGTCAGTCGTGGTTCCTTAATAAATCGCCGACCACTCTGTTTGACCGTTCTATCATAAGAATTGTTTCGGACTCGTTCACGAGCGACGTTTAAAAACTTGGCTCAGTTTTCGGTAATTTATGACTCTTCTCGACTGGCCCTCAGTATTTTCCAACCGCTAAGAATCTAAGCTATTACGGAATTATTTACACTGCGCCGGCTCACCGAAGCTCCTTCCATTAGTTGCGCGCGTTGCGCAAAAAAGCTGACGTCGCGTGATTCACGATTGTTATATACGAAACACTGTACCGCTACCAATTCGCGTCTTATCGCCGCCAGAAATTTAACTTTATCCGCAGTTCGCGAATACATTTCGCAAAAATATGTTGTCAAGCGACGCGGGAAACGCCGCGACGACGATTTGATATTAAACGAGACATTCAATTACTGCGTCGAATTTTCGACGCGAGAAAAGACCGAACTTTGAGGCGGCATTTCTCGACAAAAATCGGAAACAATGGAAAAATGACAGACGTAAAACATGTGGAATAAAAATAATGCTTTTTTTATTAATATTTCTTGTAAACAATTGTTCATACAATTCTTTCCACTTGTACTACTTGTAAAATCAGAGTGATACCTTTTTATATCAACTACTTGTATATGAAATACTGAAAAAAAATTAAGCTTAGATTTTGAGTGGATTTGAACTCGTCTCCCAAAAACGCAACAAATTGTCTTGTTCCATAATTATTCATTTTTTTTTTCAAATAGTTACAATTTGCCCTGGTTGTATAACGAAATCATTCATTTTTTTCAATTTTGTTCAGACGTAATTCTAAAAAAACATTAGTCACCTTTAACTTTTGAGAGGATTTGAACTCGTGTCCCGAACCAGAACAAAAATTGAAAATGTTATGATCCGCTCTCTTCTGGCAGACCGAAGTGAAATATTTCGATAAACATTGATATGCATTCGGCGCACGGAAAACTCGGTCATCAGAAAGCGCGTCCCGCAACGCCCTCTACATTTCATTGAATTATTATCCATGGAAGAAACGTAACGCCATTAATCGCGGCTTTTTGTTTCGCAGTTCGATAATGAAATCAGCTCAATATTAGACGCGCCATGAATTATTAAATCTGTGCCGAATTTGTGTTTCGCAAAAATGCCGTCGCGACAGTTTCCGCGCCGCCAGAGGGGGCCAGTGCGTCGTGCCCGCTCATTCCGTATTTCATTACCTTAAAACAGTGCCGCGGCATTATTCACATGTATAATTTATCCGGCTTTTCGCGAACTTCATGGTTTATTCACAGGTTATATTTATAATTTTTTTCTTCGGCGACAATTTCATGACATCGCGTATGCAGGTTTTTAAATATTTTTCGCGTTTCCTTTCGTTTGGTGTCTCACTCGCGCGGCATTTTGTACCTTTTTCACTCGCGTATACCTGCGAAGAACTTGCTATAAAGGCGAAAAATGTAACAGACAGCGATAATATAAAGCAGAGAGTTACAGTGACAGTTCGAGTCCCCTGGGACTCGTCTCGGAATACAAAAAGCCTTCGAAAGCAGAATACAGTCGCCAAAGTCGTGTGTCGATTCGACGTGTTACTCATTCTGCCGGAACGAGACGTAGTACAGCGCTGGTTACAGATCTCCCAAATATAATGCCGACATCAATAACGCGTTATAAGAGCGCATTGTAAAACGAAAATATTCGCAATACGTGGCTCGAAGGCGCGCTAATAGTGTGCGGGATTCAGAGTTTTTGCTCTTTCATGCGTAGAGACGGGAGAGTAGAGAGGTGCAGGTTTTTTGAAGCTTGATGAGAGATAAAGATAAAATAGAGATTGGATTTGAAAAGGTTTTGGCTTCACCGATATGATATTAAATTCAAAGAGGAATATAGTTACAGTTGGCAGTAACAGATTTTGTTGTAGTGGCTTCTGATAGTTAATCATCTTTTCAAATTTGTGCATGCAAAAAATCGTCTATACAATTTGTCTGAGTTATCTGAAAAGATCAGAGTTTACTTAGCTCGACAAATGTTCAACAAACGATTAAGTCAGTGTTTGCACTTGTTTGAATTGAAATGATTTTGGTAGATAAATCATTAAATCAAATTTGTGTGATCGGATCAACGAAACATTTGGAAAAATTAACCAAATTCGTTGCTGGTCACATTACCAGAACCAATTTAATAAATTCGAAAAACTAATTTTTCCAATCCAGCTATTTCCTAACAAAACGAATTTTTATAATTCCATATATTCTTTATATTCTTTTAATTCTATTCATTCAATAAACCGAGAACTTTGACCCTCTTTTATCAACCCTAAGTTTTTCCTCCAAGAAATAAAATGACGTTTCGTGATTCGATCTTCTATTCGTCCGTTCTGTGCCAAGACCTACACAAAGGCTCACGGTGTTCGGTATCATTTAAAGTTTACAATTATCCTATTGGATGTCCACTTGTACTTTCACTAAGACATCGAGTATCCTCGGAGCACAAAGTAACTGTACAAACTGGGAAATGTCCACTTTCGCGAGCCTCCAGGGCGTTTAAGTTGCCTGCGAGTTCTTAGAAAGCTTAAAACTTATACGAAGCTGGCAAAGGCAGACATTAATGAGTCAGAAGTTTGTGCCGGATGGATAAGTTGTCAAAGGATTAAATATCAGTTATAATTCACATCAAAGCTGCAAGTCGGAAACGCCGAATTTATGGCTTCGGATAATTACGTGTTTGAGATTACTTGGCGAGCGGAAAAATTCGCTAATCAGATTCCCCAAAGCGCCAAATTCGCATGATTACACGCTTCGACCCGATGCCACTTGTTCGGCGTGACTGAACAGTGAAATGCTGGAATGATCAGCGGGAATTATCACCCGAGGTGGAATCCCGAAATTTTCGATTACAGAATAGTTCATGGAATGGGAAACTTGTCTACACAGCAAATTGCTGAAAAAAGGGACCGAAATAATTCTGTACAAGGGAAAACGCACAAGAAGAAAAAGGTAAACAGTCCCATCGATCAGTCCATGAAAAATTCTCTTTTTGACTGGAACCATCACAAATGATCAATCACGTTCAGAAATCTCAATCAATTTGCAAAAGATTGTCAGCATTAAAAATCGACGCGCCTTTGAAAAATGAGCTTCCTTCGTTGCTTGTATTTTTCAGTGTACCGATGATGGAGAGGAGTGTCGAAAATTGCACGGCTTCCACCGGACCATGAATATTTTACAGCCAAACGTGTGACCAACGCAGAGGGCGCTCATTTCGCTAAACGAATGAAAATGAAAGCGGCAATAATGACGCCGGAACAATTGCGACTCGCAATCGCGAACGCGATTCGATTAAAAAAGTTGTGCTAACGACGCGACATATACAGAACATTGGATGCGAGTGTGCAATTTTTTAACAACCATGTATCGACAAAAATCTAACCATTTTTTGTGGTCGACACATTCTTGACGAAATACTTATTTTTCGACACAATTATAGTCGAATTATAACCGAACCGAGGTCAAACTTTTATTTCACCTTTCCATCATTTTTTAAGCTACTTCGAGTTTAAAGAGAATGCGAAATTGCGCAGTTTTCGCCTGCGGTTTTTTCGTTTTGTGTTATCTTTTTAAGTGCATACAATGTATCGAAATTGGTGTTTTTTTGGACGAGTATCGTGCCAACATAGCGAGACACGAACTTTAAAAAATATCGAGTATCGAGAATTCGAGTCGGGTTTTTTTTCACGAAACTTTTCTCATTATCGTTTCAATATTCCACTGGTCGTTTCGTCGACCGTTCGTTAACTGATTATTTCATTCGCGGGCTCTGAATTACGTGTACGAGCAGAGCTACGAAAATCTGGCTATTGTTTCTCAAAATAGTCGTTTAAAGTTGGTTTTAAATCAGAAATATTATTGCGTGCTTAATTAAGTAATTAAATTAACATCGACCGCTTGTAATTGACTGCTGGAATTGTGTTCAAGCAATTAAACTTAAAAAAAGAAATGAAAGTATACCTATCGCGCGGCTCATTTACAGATATATACCCGTTATACACAATGGGAATTCAAGTTTAATTGACTTGAAAGGTTAATACATAGTGAACTGGTATCTGCATGATATTGAATTTCAGAGCGTATTATTAATTAAATATTTTTTGATCGCGAATTAATGTATTCAATTATCAGTATTAGGAAATATAAAAGATAATCTGCAATCTACAATTAACTTTCACTTTGTAAAGTTTCCTACTATCTAGTAAACCAGGAATTCGGGATATAGTTTCTAAAATAAAATAATACTATTTCCTTTCACAATTTTCACATTTTCACGGTTTCACAGTTATGCTTGCTTCAAAATATAATTTTTCAAGTAAACGTATTCCAGTTGAACCAAATATCAACAGATTACCTCGTTAATAAATTGTACCATATTATTTCTACATAAACAATGTATAATTAAAGCTTTATTGACAAACATTCCCCTGTAAACAAATTCATGTTTACACATCATTTGAACGTAAACACACCTTTGTTTACGCCTTGTTCGCAAGTAAACAGATCTACGTATATGTTTTAATCCGCAACCTATTTGCCCCTTATCAAACAAAATTGACCGATCGAAAGAAATGTTGACCGCGCGGATCTCGACTTTTAATTTAACGCAAACAACGCCGCGTAATCTGCATTGTGCGGCGCCGCGGTTCATCGATAATCCGTCAGTGTCAGCCGAAACGCTTAATTAATCGTTGCTTTGTGCCGACTAATTAAAACGCGCGACGATTAGAGCGCAACGCGTACCGGCTCGGCGATCGCGAAAGAACGTTTCTATCGCGACACCTATCTCGATGCGCGTCGGCGAAACCGGGCCACGCCGATTCTATATTTCATCCCCAGTTGCTGCAGTCGAGGCTCGAGATAATCGATTAGTTCACCATGCGCAATTGCTTCCCAATTACAAGCCTCAAGTGTACGCACAAAGGATGTAAGCGTCGGCAAGAGATAGCGGGGTATTAATTAGTAATTAATAATGTACCTAGCGTATGAATCCTGATCTCCAGACTAATGCCGACGTCTGTTCGTTAATATCAGGGAATGAATGCGAAATCTCGCTCGTTACACGCGTGGAAAAACCGCTGTTAGGACTGTTGTATGTAGATTTTGCGAAATTGGCGGAACCTCGCGTTTTCGAATTTGGAATGAAATGTATGAGGTGAATATACGGAGAGAATAGTTGTCTTAATTATTAATCGTAAATAACGAATTATAGTAACAAAATTTAAATGTGATAATTAAACTTGAAATTAAATGTATGGTCCATATATTTTTTATGTGGCTTTTTATTATATAGAATTATATAATACATAGCATTATGTATTATATAATGCTATGTATTATATAATTCTATATAATAAAAAGCCATTAGGACGAAGCTTCCTCTCTTAGTAATTGGTACATGTATTTCTCATAATTTTCTCGTTTTATTTCCAGTTCATATTACTCAATTTTTATAGTAAACGAAAATTCTATCTATTTGTTAAAAAAACATTTTCCACACCGAGTCTCGAACCCGCGATCTTGAGGTTTACAGCCGGGAACTCTTCACTTTCACCGCCGACTCTGTTGACATTCGAAGCATTCGATCTTTCTATTGTTTGAATCAGCGCGTCATTTGTTTACAGCATTATTTGACCTTGCAAGAAAGCAGTTTTTACTAGTTTTTACTGTTTTGGAAGCTTTGTCCTCGAATTACTACAAAATATAGCACTTTTTGATGCAATTTTTCCCTCCGGGTATGTGGTGGGATAAGAAATCGTAAAAAACAATTAATAGTAACAAAATTTAAATGTGATGATTAAACTCATGAAATTAAATGTATAGTCCACATATTTTTTATGTTGCTTTTTATGGTCACACATATTATCATTCTCGCATATAGTATACTACATATATCTTTTTTTTAAATTGCGCATATTTAATCCAAAATCTGTTAATTTTACTGCATCTTTTTACTAAGAAAACTTTTTGACTACACCGCTATCTCGAGAGACCGAAAATTAATTCCTAAAAGAGGTTATGGTGCTTCTCAAGAAAAAACTTCGGTTTCGTTTGAATTAAAAATTACACGAATCGGTAACTTTTTAATTAATCGGCCGGCATAACAAGAAATTCCAACTGGCGGGAAAGGGGAATTTTCGAACTACGTGAATTGTGTATGGAGCGGCGAGTTTTTTCGTCCCGCGAAACTGATAATGTTTGCTTCGGGAACGGCGCCGTGAAGATACAGCGAACTCGCAATTGAATTTGTAGGAGCGATCGTCTGGTTTGCATTGTGACAAACAAAGTTTTAAAATATTCAAAAGCCTTAATTTAAAAGTAGCGACGCTCCGTCGCGAAGTTGGCCGCCGCGAGAAGCCTTATCTCCAAAGGCGGGCCATTTTCAAGCCCGAGCGAAACGCAACGAGCGCTGCCGAAGTCTTTTATTTAATAACGATTATTTCGTTTCACCCGGTAACGTCGTTGCGCCCGAAACAACGTGAAAACGCTTCGACTCGGCGTTTGCCGGGGCAAACGCAGACGTGCAATTAGGCACGCACAAAGGCACAATCAGGCCGAACGGCGCGCGAATAAATTACGATTTTTCGGCGCAAAAACGCCGAAATCAAAACTTGCCCGTGAATATTTATCTGCCGCGTAATCGAATTCGCAGATTAAGCGTCAATAAACAACGCGCGCGTCAGAAAATATCCGCCGATCTCGGCAACAACGCGTGCAATCTAATAATCCGCGCAAATTACGTAACGCAATTACGTATGCAGAAAGTTTTCCTGAATAACGATCAGCGCGATATGCGCGCGGCCACTTTTGCCGCGGATTTTTCTGTTTCTATTTGTTTTTTTGCGGAGCGGTCACTTAATTTTCCAAAGCGATTGCCATGCAAGAATAATAATTCCGCAAATCAATTACTCGGCATAACTGAATTTTGTTATTCAAATAGCGAAATGCGCTGAAATAAAAACGCCGTATCGCCACGGTATTAAACGCACGATTCATATCGTATGGAAATTAGAGATCCCCGCGTTATCTTTTTTCCAAGTCGCTTGCTCGCACGGCAATACGGTGAAATTATCTCGCGCACTCGATAACGATATTGCCGTAAAAACGGAGGATTTACATTTTCATGGCACACGATTCCGGCGTTAAAGAGATCGAAATTGTGTTGCGGCAATCGGACCAGATGTTAATCAAATGGTGATAGGTCGTTCCTCAAGCTGCGCCACGGGGATAAATGAAGTTCAAAGTGTTTAACGTTGTTATTTGGTTAAGTAAATGAATTACGTAGCATGTGAAACACGATTCGACACGATCGTTCGGCCAGTCGGGTTGCGAATTATTGACATTTTTGCGTTTGACGAGAGTAGCAGGAATTGATCGGTCCCCTTAAAAAGGAAAATAGGCGTTGCTCTTTAAAGGTTAAAATTCTCATGAGACCATTCGGTGTTTGATGGAAAAATGGAAAGAGGGTGAAAAAGGGGTATATCCTTGGAAAAGGCATTTCAGAGTTCAGGGATGTTTCCCTAAAATCTGAAAAACCAATCCACTCTATTAGATTACATTCTGGCGTTTAGAAATTTATACGTATATAAAAATATCAATAAAATATGAATTTGTTTGTTTGTTATTTGTTTTAAATATTGATTAAATTTTCGTTATGTTGTATAGAATTGAAGTTAATATATTCCATTTGTTAATCAATCCCTAATTTAGTGCAGTATTTATTTTTTAAAGAACTAATCAATTTGAATTAGTAATTTTTTTTAATTATGCATTTTTCTGGAGTGCCATTCATGTTTTCATATACTTATATTAATACGAATGTTTTAATAGATTCATCAATTTATAATCATTTCCGTGAAATGTTTGGTATATAACCATCAATAAAATATTAAAATGGTAAGTTTAATCTGTTTAAATAGCTCATCTAATTAATAATGAGAATGCTCAGTGATATGAATTTACTGGATAGGTATCGTATCTTTGTCACGGTTGTTTATTTATAAGATATTTTAATAAACTTTATTACAAATCGTAAAATTGTTTGTCAAGTAATCACATTTTCCAAAAACTCCTCTCAAAAAGGAAAAATTTTTTAGATTGAACTACAAAATACACTGTAGTAAATTTATTGTGCACTTATGACTGGATAATGCCAGATATATTCAACGCAAATTTCAAGAAATACCGAATTTCGATATATTTCTGTAAATTTCGTGTGTATTCATCGAGATAAACAGTTTCTCAGTAAAATATTATTAGATGTTCCACAATGGATAATTTTAGAGTAATGGTTAGATAAAAATCTGTAAAGTTTCACAGTAAATATTCAGAATCTAAGTATATTTATTCTAATTTTGCAAAATCCTTGTCTAGACCAAAATATATAAAAATTTATTTGAAAACTAATTATTGCTTATTAATATTGGATCCAAAACAGAAGATAACAGAAAAAGTGAATAGGATAATCTAAATCTACTGACATAATCTGCAACAAAAAATTAATCTCTAAACCCTTGCTAACTTGCAACTCAACTCAATTTCTTCATCAGCATGCACGTCCTGCGGAAACTAATTTCGTGATAACGTCGGTAAAGCAGGACCCTCGTTTTACCTTGAACGATGCAAATTGCCCGACAGACTTCTTCGCTTCGAAAAACACTTTTCTCGGAGCAAAAGTAAATTTCATTTCTCAATTACTGCGAGATTTATCATGACAAGGGATAATTCCACTTTAACCCGATACAACGCTGAAAAATAGGCAGCGAGCGGTTTTCGGGACAAAAGCGAGCAACAATAATTTTCCTAAATTGCACGTCAGAAACAGTGAAGCGTGTCTTATCATTATTTCTGAACGAGTTGATGGCGAGACGCGTCTCAGCCATTAAAGGGACACTATCGGAGTTCGTTCGCGTTCAGTTCAGCGGTTTCGCCGATTATCCCGGAGAAATTCGCTTACCCGGGAAAGCCATTCAAAATCTCGACCTTTCAAAAAATGGTCACTTTCTTCATCGCGCAAACTCGATCCCGAAATTCGATCGGCGACACGTTTCGCGGACCACCAGCGTAAACTCGCCCGAAAAGCCACTTTTCGGTATTCCCATCCGGGTCATTTTGGCGAACCGACCAGTTTCGCAGTCGCGCCTCGCCGAGCGTATTTCGCCTCGGAATCCCAGTGAATACCAAGCTAGACGATCAAACGTTTGGCTCGGGAATTTCATAAATCCGGCGCATCGGCTGGTTTACTGTTTCTGAAAGCCGTCTCAAGAGATTCGTCAATACGAAGCCGCGGACTGAAGGCTTTGGCTCGCTCAAAACCCGACCGGGCTATTGTGTTAATTTAGTGCCCCTCCGGTGCCTTCCGTGCGAACAATTTTCACGTGCACGGCCGACGCATCAATAACTCGTTGGGGCCGAGCGATTCGGCATAAAAACACAGGTCTGCTCAGAAAGGAATTTGATTGCCAGCGAGAGTTCGATATAATGCAATCTTACAACAGTCTGTTCACCGTGACAAGAAACCTGTCATAATAAAACTATTTTGCTTTTGATGTTTGGACGAAGGGAACTATCTATTTAATGTTAGCAGAAATTTAGTTATAAGAAAATGGAAACTCTGACAGTGATGCAACGGAAATTGTAATTTCCTTGAGTGTGGGATGAGATTGATGTTGCACTTGAACTCGATTGCCATGCAATGGAATTATTTCAGGGAATTATTAAATAAACCTGCTAATATTTCAGATATCATAACATCGCGAAGTAAGTGAACACAGAGGTGAGGGGACTATATGCGAAAATGGCTATTTTCGTCAGTTTTAATCCAATCACCTTGATTTTGGAGTATTTCGTAGAATTTAGGTCCCTTAATAATAATCTGCAGCGAAAACCCCCCCAAAATCAATTGTTTATTATTAATTGACAAAAAATTGTAAAAAACCCC
>JABFPB010004082.1:0-15596 GCA_022817645.1 Ceratoteleas bidentatus | reverse complement strand
ATTTTTTTGTATCTAAGTTACAGTTACAAGTTACTAGTAAAAAAAGTAACTTAGTTACAGTTATTAGTTAGTAACTTCTAACTTTTTTTGTAACTTATAACTTTAGTTACAGTTACTACCCAACCCTGGTAATTACTGTCATAAAAAATACTTCGTACACCTTATACTATTTAAAAGTGCTATTTTGTGACGAGGAAACACGTTTAGCGGTGAAATTTATTGTATTTTTCAATAATTTACTGATTGAAAACAAGATTTTGCTTTAAGGTGATGTCGAAAGTCTACTGCAACGAAGTTAGTCTTCTTTAAAAAAAAACAGTAACAACATATTTTAAAAAATCGATCAAAGCGAGATTCTGTACTCATGGAAAAATGAAATATAACTTTCAAAAAAGAATTTCAGCGTATTTTGGAAACTACGATTTTTGCCACATCAAAAACTAGTTTATTTTTTATGGTTTCAACTAAGTATAAAAAAATGTTTTTCTTATGGGAACGTGTAATAAAAGTGAACAAATCTCGCCACGATCGTTGAATTTGAAATTAATTAATCATTTTGTCATATTTCAAGAAACCTATAATGTCGGTAATAACGCTCTTTCCCAATTCCTGCATTATCGGCATTCAGTGTATTGCAAGAAGTTTACTTGAATATTAAAAAAACTATGTTACATATCATACACTGGTTAAATCAATTGATTCTCGGATAAACGAGGAATAGTTTGCCAAAATCTTATGAATATCGTTTATTGTTTGACTACGCAGTTAGGGAATGCGTTTAGTCCAACAATTTTGGGGTTAGATATTTTTCATGCATAACTCGTTCCCTCACTACGACTTCAATATTTAACAAATGCTGTTCAAAGCACAAAAATTTCCCTCGTTGAACAAAGCAAACATGTTTTGAAAAAGTATAATCTGGTTTACGGTTAATTAACGGAAAATCACTTTTGGCGCGATTTGGCCAATTCAAACTTGCTTCGTCAGTTCGACATCATCTGAAGGTCGTGTCGAAAATGTTATTACCGACATTAAAGAATATTAAAAAAAGTACGTGTAAATAAGAAAATATAGACATCGAAAAGACGAGAGCGAGATTTTTTCACTTTTTTTACACACTTTGATAGAAAAATAAATTTCGTTCGTATTTAATTGAAGAAGAATAGTGATTTTTAGTTTTCAAGGTATACAAGTTGATAGAACTCATTATTGTTCCAAAAAGCTTGTCACAAAATCTCGCTCTAGTTAGCATTTAAAAAAATATCAACAAATTATTATTTTACAGGGAAAATCTCTAACTCTGCTTCAGCAGAATTTCGACTTGACCTTAAACTGATATCGGAAGTCTGCTGTAACGGAGTTAATGTCATTTATAATATAAATAAAAAATATGTATTATATTTATTTTATTAAAACTTTATTGTATTTTATAATTCAGTTTATCCCTCCCCTCAGTTTATCTCCACTTCCACCGCATTCAGGGTCTTCAAGTCGCGCCCTTAGAGGCACCATCTGCCTGCATCTCCACATAGAAGGGGTGCTTGTTCTTTTCACGTTCTTCCTTTAAAAATTGTGAATACAAATAACGTATATTACGTTTTTGTCGGAGAACTACGCCGGACCTTCTGGTTTTTTTTTTACGTTTATCTCCTGAAAACAGAATATTAATTTTCATTAATTAAATCTTTATCTATAACATATAGAATAATATTAGCACAGTACGCACATATGTGAACATTTTTATTTAGATTACATACCCATGTAAGAAAATGTGCCAGGGTGGCCAGCGAACCGTGAAACCGTGAAAAAATCGTGAATTTACAAAACCGTGAATTGTTGTCAGAAACCGTGAAAAAGTGTACCCAACTGAATAATCCGAAAATGATGTACACCCGTGTTCAAAGTTCCCATAAATTCCCAAACAAAACAAGGCTTTTGGGAATTATTCGGAAATTTCTAACATATATTACAAACATTTGTAAAACTTACAAATTTTCTAAATTTATTGGGAATCAAAAAGTTTGCTTCAGAAATTTCCCAAATAATTTACGAAATTCCGTAAATTTTTTTATGGAAATAATTTTTTACCAAAAAAGCAAAAAATAATTTACCAAAAGAGCAAACAATTATGTATACTCTAAATAAAAGCTTTGTCAACACTCAGCAATATTTCCTGAATTATGTGATTGATTCAGTGTTAACATTAGTTTGTATTAAGAGTCTACAAGACAGCTTGACAGCTTGATAGTGGTTAGAGGACAATTCTTCGGAAACTTAAGATTCCGAGTTCGATTTTTCTTTCGGTAAAAAAATTTTTTCCATCAAAAAATTCATTTACAAAAGTTCTTAAATTATAAAAATGTAAAACCATGTTTGCCATATATGTGATTAATAATATATTTTAAGTTTTAAGTATTTAAATATTGTCAAATTATTAAACCGTGAAAAACAATTTTTTAGACTGTGAAAACCGTAAAAAAACCATGAAATTTATTTCCGGGAACCGCTGGCCACCCTGTGTCGCAATAGGTTTGTGTAAATATTACTGTTTTTGCTAAAAATCTCCATAATATTCATATGGAACGTATGGAGCAAATATAAATGCTGTCATATAGTACTTATACATGGAACTATGGAGTAAATATAAATGCTGTCATAATGTTGACAATATTGTCACAATTTCCTACATGGGTATACTATTACCATTTTTTTGGTCGTTTAGCAATGGAGGGTGGTCTGCCCTGGAAACTGGCCATGGTCGTTCCAAGGACGACGGCTGCTGTGCTTGATTTTCAACCGACATTGCAAATCTAAAAATAAAAAAAAATATTTTTAGAACAAAAAACTAAAGGAACAGAGAGCGAGAAAATGGACCGCGCAGTGCAGAATGCAAAACATAAAGGTCAATAGAACGGAATATTGTCGATTCGGCGCCTGTCGAAAAGCGACAGCTCGAAATGCGGCGGAGATTGCTCGAGAAAGAAGTACGCCTGTGACAGGCCACGCGAAAGAGTTATCTAAAAACAACAGGCAACATGCGCGGCGGGCTGCTCCAGTAATGCCGGTCCGACGCTAGTGCTGCTTCAGCCGATAAGCGAAAGCTTGAGATGTGACGGAGATTATGCGAGAGAGACGGGGCACCCTTGAGAACCTACGTGTGAAAGAGCTAACGCGATGCTGCAAACAACGGAAAACCGGTGCAGCTTGTTGCCTGCTTAATGCCGGTCCGACGCGAGTACGCCAGTTGGGGACTTTCGTTCACCGCGACTCTCGCCTTTAGTCGACCGTAACTCGCACGGAAACCCGGGAACACATTTTTCAGGTCTGGAATTGAACGGAGCGTCAAAACACGAGCGGATGTCGCGTGTAGTAGCAGACATTTGCAATTTCAAAACAGCTAGTCAAAACAATGCTACTGGGGAGGGGGTACGAACCCACACGTCGATGCGCGCGCCCTTAGCGCCCGTTCAGAGAAGCATCTCACGATGGGACTTTATCGCGCGGACATTTATGATTATCAACAACCACAATAGTTTTGATTTGAGATACGCTCGCCACAATATATTATTTTATACTTACCGTAATATAACTTACTGTAATGAATAAATTGAATAGTCTATTCGGTGATGATGTAGGTGTTGTTATTTTAATTCTAAACAATCTATTTTTTTTAATTTTCTGACAGTGAAGAATGACTTAAGTGCTGCCCTCAAACACACAGCCATGGAAACCCCACTTATTCAAATACTAGTGTCATCTACTATCTATACTTCATCTCCAAATAATAGCAACGTGTATTTCCAAAATAGATGTCACTACAAATTTCCGGTCTCATATGTAATTTTGTATATAGTGAGTTCTCCTATTTAGTGTCGTTCTCTTTCTCCAAAACCGTGGTCCGGCAAGCATCTGGCTGAACAGAATTCTCCTCATTTATATAATTTATTTTTTAATTTTAATGAAAGATGGCAAACGGTATGGTAAGTTATCATAAAATATTTATACTAAATATTCTATATTCATATTTTTCATAATTTTGTTTCAAAATGTACAAACAATTTTTCAGGTTAGGTAGTTCGATTTTTGCATTTTCGATTTTCTTTTTTCAATTTCATTTTTTGACTTTTATTTATTTATTCCTTCAGCCAAATGCTGATTTAGTTAGACTTATTTTATTTTATATATTTAAATATTCTGAAAAAAAATTTTCCCTGACTTTTCCAAGTTTTCCAGACGATTTTCAACATTTTCATATTCCCTGAATTTCTGATTGATAAAATAACCAGCACAATTCACTGTGCGTTTTAAGAAATTCTCCATGCCCCCCCTCATTTTTTGAAAGCTTCAGGTGGTTTAATTTTAATTTCCGACAGTGCAATTACTCAAAGTCCCCTAATACTTTTAGGAATACATAAATTTATTAGAGAAAATTTAAGTAATCTTTAAATATTAGTAATTATACAACTTTTCCCCGATTTGTAATGAAATTCCCTGACTTTTCCCTGACAAGTAAAATTCCCTGACTTTTTCCGGTTTTCTATAAATATATTTATTGGTTATAATATTATAATATAATACATTTTTAGGACGAAGAGTTCGAAAACATGATGTTAGACGATGAGTTTATGCAGAACGAGGCAGAAATCATCAACAACGCGAATCCAGAGCATTTGGTGCAACCAAATGAACATGCTGAGGGCCAGAACCCGCAAGTTCGTCAGCCTGATGACCAGGACCAACAAGGAGCACTTGCTGAGGTGGTCAATGAACCTGTGGTGTTGCCGCTGCAAGAACTCGATGGTAAGCAGAAATAATCCAGAATATACTTAAACTTTTTTTGTATAATTTAATGTTTGGGTAATAATTTAAAATTCAGAATTCACTTAAAAAAAAAACAAACTTGTTTTTTCATTGCTTCGGTATTTTTTATTAAATTGCTGCACATACCACTTAGTTTTCTCGGTGTGTTTATTTGATATAAAAGTAATTTTTCTTTTTTCTAAACAATAAAAACAACCTTTTTTTAAAGTAAATTATTTTAAAGTAGTTCTGAGTTTTTCTGAGTTCTTAAGTAATATGAAATATATAACAAATTTCGTCAATTTATCCGTTGTAATGAAATAAGTGCATTTGAACTCTGAACTGTTCAAAGTTTGAACAGTTTGATCAGTTCAGAGTTCAAATGCAATTATTTCATTACAGCGGATAAATTGACGAAATTTGTTACATATTTCATATTACTTAAGAACTCAGAAAGCTGTAAAATTGATTAATTTTATTGTACACAGAAAATTAAAAATATTACAGCAACAAATTTATGAACATTCAAAAGTTCAATTAGCAAGCCTAACATTAATCATTGTAATGTGTGATAATCTAATTTGTATATTTTCGGTCCACAGAAAACGTCCCTGACCAGCAAGGACCTTCACTTTTTAAACAACAAGAGCGCTTTATGCGCTTTCTGTTCCGACTCTCTGCAGCGCCTTACCACTATGGTAGAGGCAGTCAACGTGGAAGAGGTGGTTATAGCGGAAGAGGTGGCCAAGGCGGTAGAGGTGGAAATGTGGGCGCAGGTCAGAGAGGAAGAGGTGGAAATGCGGGAGGAGCTGGTTATGGAGAAAGAGGAGGACATGCTGACAGAGGTGGACCGGGAGGAAGAGGAGGACAAGCCGATAGAGGTGGACCGGGAGGAAGAGGAGGACAGGCCGACAGAGGTGGACCGGGAGGAAGAGGAGCGAATCCACATGGATTATTTTAATTAATGAAAAAGGGACAACCCTTTACCTGATCAAAAATAGAAACCTGATGTAAGCAATTACTTTCCGTTTCTTTTAATTAACTTTGTAGAAAGGACATTGAAAGTAATTGGATTAAATAAACACCTTTGTTTTTGTTTCTTCCAATTTCTCTCAATCACTTTAGAAGAAGTTAATCAAAAGTAACTTACAAAGTAATTTGCATGATTCCAAGTTCTTTATTTTATGCCAGTCTATTATATTATTTTTTGCGAGAAAAGGGGAGAAAGGGATAACATTAATAATCCAGACAAAATATTACTTATATTTATTTTATTATAATAACTCCTTTAAAAAAATGTATTTTCAGTTAGTAGGTAGGCTGCACTGTCATTGTATTTACGTATCGTTAAGAGTAAGAGAAAAGGCTGTGAACTAATTGAAACGGCGATTCAATGAATGTATGTTATAGAAATTGGAAGATTGTACGTACCAGAGAATTTAATAGAAAGAAATACGGTAATTTATTTTATGAGTGCGTTTAAATATATGTGTATACGTTTCGCTAAGAGAAAAGACTGATCTCATTCAAAGTTCGATATTAATAATATGTATGTTCAGTATAATAAATTTAATAAATAAAAATTATTGTTTAATTAATCAATAACCACAACCCTGTCATTTTTTGTTTCATAAGAGCTTCTCTATCAGTGAAAAATATTAAATATATTAAATAATATTTTAGACATATTTTAGGCACATTTAAAAAAATATTTATTTATTATTTCTCTAATATGTTTATCACATTTTTATAATTTTTTTATAGTAATACATTAATACTTAAACAATTTTTTTATATTTTAATAATTCGCTGTGACACGTAGAGATTTTTCAACCAAACAGTTGAAATAACTTCCTTGTCATAGGAATAGAACTTGTTCAAAAGTTCTATTCGCTTAAATGATAGCGTTGCTTGAATGAACTTAAAGTATAACTTTTGAACGAGCTCTGTAAATATAACTTTGTTCGAATTTGGTCGAGTGGTTATGCTTTCAGACTTCTACGTCAAAGAAAGCAGGTTCAAATCCCCCGATATGTCAAGGAAGTTTTTTCAACTGATTGGTTGAATAAACTTTGTCTACGTGTCACTGCGAATTACTAAAATAGTTTAAAAAAAATGTTTAGTATTAAAGTAATAATATTATTATTGTAAAAAAATATGATAAAAATGTTATAAACATATTACAGAAATATTAAATGCATATTACAATAATATTACAACAATATAAATATTACAATATTATTTTAGCCGGAGATATAACGTTCCTACAATAAATATTAAATAATATTAATAATAATTAAAAAATATTATAGAAATGTTTTTTTAAATATCTTGAACATATTTTTTTTAATATTCCTACAATATTGTTTGTTTTGAATTCATCTACCATTGCACTTTGTGCGTTTTCAGTTAATAAGGCTATAAGGCGAAACAACATGATCGACAAGTGGATCCACAACTCAGAGATGCCAAGACTTCTCATTTAATCGTATTTTGTATATATTTTTTATTAATCTAATAGATTATAAAAATCAGGCCCTGCTATGGATTGCAAAATTAAACTTGTGAATTTTTTGTCTCATTTTTATCAAAAAAACTGTGGGTCCAGTGAGAATTATTCAACTTTCCTACTATTTCCTATATATATAAACTTACACATTTTTATTCCAATTCCAAGAACCAAGAATACTCACCAGAAACACAATTTGTAATTATAAAATTGCAATTCATTCAAATGATTAATTCTGCATTCAGCTAAGTACAGAGCCCGATTTTTGGTAAATTTCAGCGGAAAAAACATTTTCAAATCTGAATGTTGATCTGAATGTTGATTGACAGCAACTACAGCCCTAACCTAATAAAAACTTCAGTCAACGCGCAATTCCGAAAACAACAAACTGACGCCATCTTAGTTCAGAGTCGTCTGTCATCATGTTGATTGGGAGGTGCTGCCTCTGGCGGTCGAGCGATGAAAGTGCCGGTCCGATCCGACCATTGCTTAGGTCGGAAGAATGGAGAACGAAATTCGATCACAATAAAAATAGAGTTAAATAAATATACAATTATGGGGTAATGATTGCGTAAACACAATATAACATTAAAAACAATGTTATTCTCAGGAATATTTTGATAATATATTGCATATCACTTTATAAAACTAGAAACAAAATATTTGAGATACGGTTTCTGACAACTAGCTGAACGCATATGAAGGCGTATTTAGACTCCATAGTGCCGCCGCTTTGACTGCGTAAACTTGTCTGCTTATCTTGGCGTCGACAACTATTGTCTGTCTTGATGTAGCAGCAAGTTACGCAATTTTTCTCTCCGAGTAGAAAATGGAATAGACATTTATATTGCGTTAATGATTACGTTTTATTATTATATATATTCAATTAAGATTGACGGGTAAAAATCTAACAAATAATTTATAATAAAAAGTGTTTATACTCTCTACATCTAAGTGAACTTTCACTTATTGGAATTTAGAGAGTAGAATGAAAAATGAAAAGAATTTAATGTACGATTGAGAAATATATGATTGATAAATTCTTAAAACAGTCTATTCACCACGGCAGGAATCCTTTCATGATAAAAAGATTTTCCATTCAATATTTGAACAAGAGGAAAAATCGTTTTATTATGAATAGAAATCTATTTATAATGAAAGGAATACTTTCATAACGATACAACCGAAATTGCAATTTCTTTTACTGAAAAAATATCGCTGGTACAATTTTTATGGCACAAAACAAAACAAAGTAATGAATTATGACATAAATATAGTATAAGATAAAATAGTTTACTATATTTTCTTTACATATTTTTAAAGAAAATGTACAACGCATTTAAAAAAATCTTTAGTTTTAATTTGTTTATAATAAATTAACATTAAAACGTATTTAAAAACTTGCCACAATGAAATTACCTAAAAATGCATTAACATTTTAACGATATAATAATACTGTATTAGTAATTTAGTAATATTTCGTGGCGTCCTAAATATCAGGCGCTTCTCGTTAGAACTAACTTAAAGGAAATTGCATTATACCCCAAGAAATACTCTGTCTTTGGCAAGTTTTTAGGGCACTAATCAGAATGCAGTGGGTATTACTAATCTAAATAAAACTGTGCAGGAATTGGCCAATTCCTGACAAGGACAAAGCAGAAAAGATATAATGGTTTTCGTGAAGAGAGACTGTCAAGAACAAGAATAAAAATGCCTTTTAAAACATTAGTGTAACTTGAAAATATTTTTCCAAGTGATATAGTTAATTTTACTTTATGAATTACGAAAATGTACCAAGTTGAACCAATTCTTCAAAGTCATGCAATATTTCGAAATGGGAAAGACAAATTTCATTTACATCAAAAGGGATTTCGAATATTATTTTGTTTAATTCTCGTCAACTGTGCCAAATTTTTTTCTTAGCCTACATTCTCAAGGCAAGAGTCATATGAAATTAAGTCCGGTTAATCCGTATAATTAATTACGAGATCAATGTTTCAGCACCGGAGCAAAAAGCTGCGCGCGAAATCCTATTCGTAATTGTTTAATTCCGCATGGTCGTCAGGTAGAACCAGCCATTTTTCCTGCAATCAAGTATTGACGTGTAAAGGGGACGTGTATTTTTCAACGACGGATTTGAGCAACGACATTCGAATTAGAATAACACGGCTCTGATCGCGATGGCATTTTTGCCTAGTTTTTTGCCTAGTTTTTTGCAACCTGGCACTCGAATATCGAATGCCGCGAGCCCTTTTATCTTTCCGTAAGTGTTTTTAGTGTTTTGCATTATGCAGCCTAAATCTGAGGCGCATTATTCAGCATTTCATCTGACACCACGTTATGTCAATTATTAATTTATTCATGGCAAGAGCAAATCATTTTTTACTTAGCAAACATCAAATATTCGGTCGGCAAATTTGCTTGCGCGAGAAAAATTAATATTTCAGGGATCGCGAGTCGGGATTTCTTTTCGTTGCGCCTAACGGAAGGAAAACTTGAGTAAAGAAAGCTGTAATGTATTCTTTCTAATTTTTTCGGCATTTCAATTTAACGCGAGAGTGATTTAAGTATTCAGCAGTTGTGATGGTCAACTTTTAACAGGGGTTTTCAAATCTGAAGTACCGGAACTAGTTTTTTATGTATTTTTGCAAGCTATTTTTACATCTTTTAATTATAACCCATAGATTCTTTTACAATGGAAGATTATACTCCATGAAAAATATTTCACTTTTATACGTATTTGGGTTCTGATAACGGTTTCTCGTTTTTTTTATTATGAGCAAAAATTACCAAAACCCGTGCGGTTTATCAGACCACAATTATCTATAAAACTGAAATATTTTTCGTGGAATGCACTCTCCCAAAAAAACGCAAAGAATCGGTGAGTAATAATTAAAAGATGTACAAATAAAGTTGTAAATAGTAAATAAAGAACCCTATCTCCCATATTGTAGGCTTGAGGAATCAACTTAAATGCGTTACAAAAATGTATCTTTAATGGAAAACAAAGATTTCAGTAAAGCGTCTCTAATGAAGTTAAATTTCACATCTTATCTGCTTAAGATGTATCGTAACATAGAAATTTTCACCTTTATTCTATTATTACAACATCTTTTTCGTCCAGTTTCCACACTTTTTGCGGAATCCTTTTTGAACTGATCTTAAAAAAATTTAAGTATAATGGATTTTTTATTAGTTGACGGAAGAACTAAAATGTCCCAAATGAATTAATATAATTTCCTCAATTTCCTAAATTAATTCTTCTTCGGGAAAAAACCTTCGACGGAAGTAAATTTTCGTGACTTCTCATTTTTCTCAGTCCATCTACCACGATACCTAATATTACTGCCATTTTCCCACTACTTTTCTTCAACTTCTTCAAACATTTTCCAGCCGAAACAAAGCAGACCAACCGACACTCTAAGCGGCTCTTAATTGTCCATTAATATCCGCCTTAAACAGAACCCCGGAATTTTCGTCTCTCGTGTGCAGGTGCACGCAACATTCCGTTCCCATTATATATCACAAGACACGTAAGTATTTTCGCTTTTTCTCCCTAAAATCCGCTAGGTGGCAATCTCTTCATTAGCTAACCAGGACCATTTTTATCAGATTTTGCTTGGTATAAGATTGGAAGACGATCAAAATCAGATCCGCATCGGTCCCACTTCGAAGTTTTTTTACGGCAGGTTCTTCTGTCCTAATAAAAATTGTGATGATGCTGAGATAAGGGCCTTCTGAGGATGCCACATCACCTAATCAGAAACTTATCAGGTATACACATCAGGCTCTCATCATTAATGTAACGGTAGGAATCGATGTGGATATGATATGGAAACCTGATCAGGCTTCCAATGTGCCGAAAAAAATACAATGGCTGAGACGAGAATTGAACTCTCGATGCTCACTTTGACGGCGACAAGTCAGTTTGACTGACTTGTCGCCGAGCTGTTGGAACATTTTATACATGAGTCATCGCGATATGTCTATCATATTACCGCAATATGATATGGCTTACCTTATCATAACCTGATCAGGGCCTGATAAGGTTAGCCTTATCAAATTATGTGGTTTCCTGACCAAAACCTGATAAAGCCATGATCAGGTTGCCACATCATAATCACACCAAAATGACCTGATCAGGGAACGATCAGTTTTCCTGATGAGGCCCTGATGTGGCGTGCCACATAAGCGGCGTGCCACACCAAGACCTTACCGATTCCAATCGTTACATCAACTCAATACTTTTTCAGGATTCTTCATTGAAAGCTTATATGGTTTTCATCAGGAATCCGCTGATGATGTTTGCCACATCAAATCCTGAAAAGGCCCACATTTCTGATGTGGTTTGCCACATCACATTTTCTACTATGGTGAGACTGATGACTCTTCAATCAAGTTTGGCCCTCTTTTCGCCTCGCCGATAGCATCCAGTCAAATGCTCCCGAGATATTTGCTCGTAGCGCAAGTTTCGTCGAGCAAACTAAACAAGTTCCCGCGCTCGGCCAAGTTATTTTACAAGTGTTATTAATCTAATGGCGAGACAACTGTTTGCACAATGTTGTTAATCTAACGCGCACCGAGTAAGACCGTTAATTGTTCCGACTCGCGAATTCCGCTTCAAATAGTCCCTTTCGACGAACATTTGCGCTCGCAAAGGTGCGTTTTTCACCAGCGGAATAATGACGCACGATAAATAACCTATTCCGCGTTCTTTCGGCATATACCGAAAATGACGCTTTTGCAAAAAGATTAAGTGGAAACGTCGGACATTCGGTTTGTTCCAATTAACATTCAATTTGGAACTCCGCGACGCTGCGAATTTGACATTGCGTGACAGACAAAAAGTTCCACCGATTTGCGCCTGAAAACTCGCAATTTTGTCGATCGATCTTACGCGTTGGCTTTTTAATTAAAGGAAAATTCTGTTCCGCGGATGGAATCAAATATACTTAATATACACAAAGGGCCGTGAACAATGCGGGTCGCGCAAGAATAATGACAGTTGGATTGCCTGGGTGTATACATCTCTGCGAAAACTGAGGAGAACAAAGAATAATCGCCAGATTCTTAAGCGGAAATGAGATAAAGACTAATGAACATTGGAAGGAGGATTACAAGCGCAAGCGTAGATAATCCGGGCAAAAATTTCGCGTTCCATTTCTAATGTATACATAATGCATGGTTGATAATGTCTGAGCTTTCCCGGAGGAGCGATCGAGGCACAGTTTTTCGTCGGAACAGGAGAAATAGGCATTTTTTGTTTACGCCCGGGATAGCTGTCCCGCGGATGATTGGTTTGTCACTTTTTCCGGAACTTTTTGATTGAATCAGTTAAATGCCAGACAAGTACAAAATCGACTTTCGAAATTGCATGTGCCGTGACGTCGCTGAAAGGAGCACTTTATTAAAAAGTATTCAGTTAGGAAATGACAAATGAAATTTTTATTCCGGAAAATCGATAGTTTTATTATCCAGCGATTCGGTTAGACGAGAATTGAATTTCTTATTCCAGGTATACGAATCTGAGTTTTAGACGGCTGAAAAATGTTTATCCGCATTTCGAAAATAAAAACTGCATTCAAATGAAGTGCTTTAAAATATGCGTTCGATTATAACCCTTTTCCGGCGAGCCAGCTGATACTAACTGGATTTACATGTATTTTGTAAACGCACTCGAAAAAATGGTCGTTGATTACCGCGTGCCACGAATGCGCCGAAAAGGCAAGTGCTTTTAAATTGCGCTAAATTATGGAACAGTCAATTACTAACGCGAGTCGGCAGAATAAACACGATAACTCCCGATTAAAATCTTGCGCAACGCACTTCTGCCTTGTAATCGGACAAACAGTAGTTACCGATGTGGTCCGGATTGAATAAACAATCGAGCGCGAGTGATTGCCGTGAAAACGACCCCGCGAATTTATATCTTCGGCGCGAGCCGATAAACGAGCCATGTAGCGGAAAAACAGCGAATTCGTGCATTTTAATCAGCCATAATGAGCCCGTTCGATGAGATTTTTCAATTAAACATAACCCTAACAAACCCAATTGGAATTTCGAAATCAAGTAACCCATTTTGAAAAAATGCAATTCTTGAAACGAAACGTACTTACGTATAACCTCAAATATAGGTTAGGATACACAATTTCGAGCTTCGAAAAGTTTGCGGAGAAAAAAATATGTCTCGTTTGAATGCGGACGAGACATCGAGTTAGGGTCCGACCGAAGACATTTTGTTTGTTCGCTTGATTGGAACCAAATCGAAACTTCACTCGATCTTCCGGAAGTCGATCGGCAAAATGGATGCCGAAACGAGGTTACGCGATTCCCTTTGACTCGGACTTGTGTGCGTTGCTTGTTACGGGCTTTTATTATGCGCTTGTTGGGATGACGAACGTAGTGACGGAAACTCGCTTGAATCATAATTAACGGATACTTAATAATTGTCGTTAGTACAACGGCGACGTGGTATGATTAGTGTTTAGCAGGATTTATTAGTGCGGCGGAATTAGTCAAGCGGCTCTCTTTGCAGTCCAAAGTTATAAATTGTAAGTGAGGAGCAACTCCGCGAAAGTTTTACCGTAATGAGACACACGGCAGTATACCTTTGGGATTTTAGGGATATCGAGAGATTTGTTAAAACCGCCAGAAACGTAAATACTTCGGCGACTTTGGACGGTAAGCTATGAGCTTAACAGTTTGACGTTTCCGGCTGCCGCTATATCTTCGCGAAAGTAAAAAATCAACGGCGCGACGATTCACGAAAAACGATTGCTTAATTATCTTTGGATAGCTGGATAATTAAGTAATGATAACATTTGATGATATTCGTTCTATGCTGATGCTAAATTCTTCTGCTAAACTTATTCAGACAAAATTCGCCTGAGACATTTTTTTAATGACTGAACATATTTTTTAAATTTATTAAGATTATTTAAAATTTTTCATAATCATTTGTTAAAAAAATTAATTTTTTCATATGATAAACATTGCAAAAATTATATATTGTAAAAAACAATGTATAATAATTTCACCTAATTAAAATCCGAGTACATTTACAAAAATTGTAGAACGTATCAATTAGGATATCTTTTTTTACTATATGCGTAAATCTGTCAAAAATGCGCTACGAAAAGCATCATAACGTAATGGTTTCCGAATCGCAGCACCGAAAAACGTTTTGTCGCGCGTTCGACCCGTCTAACTAAAAAGCAATTTATAAGCAAATGTCGTCGACGCGCGATATTTTTTCACGGGAACGCAGCGTGACATTTTCGGCGGGATCAAATCTTGATTTAGCAAGATTGTGACATCTGTTTGGCCATCCGGCGGATTATCGTTCCTTTTTTCTAAGCGCCGGAAAAGCCATCAGCGGCGCAACCAGCGCGCGCAAAAATTACCCCGGAAAGCGACGGCACAATGGCCCGTCACGTGTTGCAAAATAAACGAGCCGCAAAACTGGAAAACACGCCGCTCTTTTTTCTCGCACGCGCGAATTCCCCGTTTTTCAATTATGAACATTGCTTTAATATCGCGGATTTGCTGTGAATTCGCACGTATCGGATGCAAGTTTTTTTACGCTTTCAAGATACCCAAAAGTTGATTACCCGCGACGAATTTTCAATAGCGTTTTCGCCGCCAAAACCGCGATCCATATTCATACGAAGCGTAACACTTTTACAAGCGAAATTGCGCGGCACATTAATTTCTTCCGTAAAGTCAGATCGAAGAGAATTCAATGAAATTTCGAAATTAGCTTCGTTTTTTGCTAATATTTAATTTGCCGCTGTTTCACGCAAATTCACTACCTAGTTGCAGAGATATTTAACACCGAAGTTTCACAAAGTAACATTAGCAGCATAGGAAACTGGTCTGAAAACATTTATTTTTCAAAATAAGTAGACCCAAAACAAAGAGATTTTGATTAAAAAAGTAACCATATTCAGATATTAACATAACTCACAGTCATGTGAAAAAAAGGCGATTTACTATCTAGTTTCTGAGTAATTAGCGAAAGTGCTGAAAAATGACATATATAGATATACAATCTTTACTTTTTAATGAGTATGTGATAAACAAGTTTTAATTATTTTTTAAGAATAGCAGTTAGAAAACGTATTTCTAGAGCGGAAAAAAGACTTTTCAGAAAAAAATTGCTAAAAAGATAATTTTATTTCAATAAAATACATTTTACTTGACCCCCTAATTCTGTGGTTTTGAGGAAAAACCAATTAAGTCACATTTTTTGACAAATTTGGTTAAGAGCGGAAATTGATATATTTTT
>JABFPB010004081.1:0-15595 GCA_022817645.1 Ceratoteleas bidentatus | reverse complement strand
AGTCACGTGCCTGAAATGAACTTCCAGTACTTGCATTAAAAGTGCATTAATTTTACGGACATTTTTAACAGTGTTGTAATGTCTATGCTCGGAGAGAAATTTCACTGTTTCTCGCGGTGGTAATTCATTTTGTGTAAAAACATTTGCATCTAACAAAAGTATAGAAGGTCATTGTTTAGTCAGTCACGGTGTCAGAAGAATGAAGTATGGCGCGTAACTACTGAACGATCCGACGAAACACACCGTATTATCCGGTGTGTGTCGTCGAATGGGAGGACTGACGACCACTAGATAAAATGGAATGTTTTGCGTATTCTTCTAGTGAGAATAACACATGCTTTATTTCTAATTCAATTCCCTGTTTATAAGCAAGGCTTGCATGGACTTATTACGTGAACTTTTAACTTGGATTGAAAAGATGTTTTCGAGATTAAATAAGGTCAAACAAACATAGGATAAACAAGTTTTTATGCTCCACCTTCTGAAGCAGTGGAATTTCTCTCCGTGTGATTTAACTCAACCATATGATTTAACTCAATCATATGGTTGAGTTGAATCATTGATTGATGTTTCTATAGTTTACAATCGTAGGAATACGATTCACAAATTGAAATAGAAATGTAATTCAAAATCCCGTAACGTATCTAATCATTTTTCATTTACTCTAAATCGATTGGATTTCTTGAGGTCATGTCATTTCTTGAAAAGGACTTTTCTTAATCATTTCCAATGAACTCTTAACCAGGCAGGTACGCTGGTAGTGTCACCTGTCGTTCTCTTGGAGCACTTTGGGATCACAGTTGGTGCCGGGCTGGTTCGGGGTAAGATTAAAGCAGTAGGGGTACGCGTAGTAGCTCCAGCTGGCGCGCGGTCTGAGTATTTTTGCGAGCCTGAGCGTTTTCTCCATAAAAAGCCGGCCGTGCCACTCGAAGTTTGCGACCGCTTGGCGTTGAATCGTGGCCTTGTCCCACCAGGGGTGCTGCCGGCGCTCTATCTGCACCGAGAGGTCGCGGTACGGCGCCAGTGAGGCCCAATTCTGTCGGAAAATCGGCCGCCAACTCTCGAAGTCGATCACGGCCAGGCCGGCGAACGACTCGTCCCTGATTTGCTCATTCACGTGTTTCGCGAACAGCTCCAGGTGATAACTTAAATTACCCTGTTGCGGCACACCGCCGTTGCGCTCCAGCAGCCGACCTAAACCCAATTCAAACCCTCCTTTATTTATTTTATTTCGATTCATTTTTTATTTTTATCCATTTATATTTTTGGTAGTAAAAGCAACTGAAAGGAATAGAAATATTTTCATTTATATCGCGTCTCTTAAACAACTCCAGTACATTTCAAATTAATCGGTTGTAACTGATTCAACTATATTTCATACACTGAGAGACATTTCTTGGGAAAATGTGACAAAAGGCATTTTGCTGTCTTTACTAGAGTTTCTGTAACTATTACAATAATTCCTATCAAAATTTCGGAATGATTTATCAAAAATTTTTGGTAACAGTTACAAATCTTTGGTAAAGAAGGCAAAATGCTTTTTGGCACATCTTTCTAGTAATGGTTACAAAAAAACAGTAACGGTTACTAGAATTTTCTCTCAATGCAACTTAGACGTGTTTAATCGATTTCAACTGATACACGCGACTTGAGCAAGCAAATTATATCAGTTTAAACAATCAACCTCACTTCAGCAAAGTGTAACAGTTTTAACCGATCTAGCCTTTTAAGATACTAGCAACAATGATGTTTTCTGGAATGAAATCTTTAAACGCTTATTATGAAATATTAATCAGATATGAAGTGGTAGGTTTTCAATTTAACCTTCCGTTCATGAATTCCTCCCTTAGGTTATTACCTATCGTTTAACTCATTGAAGCAGCATCTGTATCCCCTCCTAGACTCCTCGATATAACACAAACAAAGATTAGGCGACGCCCCTCAATGCATTTCGAATGTAAACACTAACACAAGCGAATTATTCCCACGCTCCTCACACCGAGACGCTCAGAGTCTTCGCAGCTTTAATGAGTTAAACCCAAAAGCATCAGTTTTACATGCGGGGTCGCAAATGTAAACATATCCGATCGCGCGACCGGACTCGCGCGCCCGCCCGCAGTGACATGTTCGCGGGCGTCTTGTTCTGTAACAGTTTCGTCGCAAGTTTCGTCCCAAGCAGTGTAAAAAATCGTCTACGACAAGCAGATATGACAGATATAAAGAGTTTGTTTGTAAAAAATACGCAAGAAGTAGCGTGAGAAGTGCCCTCCATGTGCGGACAAAATGATTCTTTATTTTGATTAAGAATCATGTGTAGACTTTTCACAAACCACTTTCTTTCGGATCTACATTTACGAAAGTCTGCGAAATTCTGCAGTATACATTGCAGACTTTCCCAGTAAAAGTCCCAATTTCAGCACTTTTTCAGAGTTCTGTAGAGTTTTGTACTCTGAGAAAATGGATTCGGACGAATGAGTTCGTAAACCTGTAAATTCGTAAAATATTGCGAAACATTCATACAAACTACGAAGTATTTCGTAAAGCCGGTGTCTTGCGAATACATTCGTACGTGCTTTACGAAATAATTCGTAGTTGGTACGAATGTTTCGCAGTATATTACGCGAATTTACAGTTCTACGTCCTCATTCGTACGATTCCTTTTTCTCGGTGTAGAGTTCTGTAGAGTTTTGCAGACTTTTTCAGAATTTTTTTCCCACCAAGATATGGGAGGTACCTTGCGTACTAGTATCCTATACAAGTATAGGATACTAATATGCAAACGGTACATTTTGTGCAATCACTTTTTCGTATTACTAATGTATTTTCGTAAGATTTTAATGCCCTATATCGCGAACTACAAGAAGTGAATGTTGTAGGAAAACCGTGTAGTTAGCTAAACAAAACAAAGTTGCATAAAGATTATTATTCAAATAATATACGAATTACGTGTAATATACACATAATATACATGTTATACATTACATTAGATATACAATACCTTAGATTTTGTAAATATAACGTTCTATTAGAGAGTTAATTACTATTATCCCTCAAAATATTTTAAGCTTTATTAATGACTTCGAGACCTCATTTTTTTCAATTGAGAAATAAAGTGTGTTTAATAAAATAATCCTAATTCGTTTCAATTAAAAATAATGTTTATTTTATGTCGAAAAACTTGTTTATTTCAAAATTTGAAATATTGAGCAAACTTTATTTTTTCATTGCTAAATATTAAAAAAATAACATTAGCTTTCATAATGAATTTTTTCGTCATCATTGTGACATCTTTTTTTAATACTCGTAGTAAATGTTTACTATCAAACAATTAAACGAAAAAAACGTATGTTTTGAGTATGTAATAATTTGAGTATATCGTTTGTCTTCGATAACGCCTTCGTGACCAAATTAATTGTTGATGAACTGCTAATTGAATAAATTGGGAGCAAACTGATAATTGACCAGAAATGGCGTTTTAAAAGTTCCACACACCAGTGAAAACATGATACTAAGTGTCCTTAATATTACTTAATTAAGATATATATCGTGAACTGGTGTTTTTTGAAAAAACCAAATAATTATACTCGCAGCAATTGCTGTTAACCGATAAATGTGTAAGAACGAAAATAAAAAGCGGGTTAAAATATTACTGGTTATGTATTTTCACGTTTTTTACAACTGCCTTGTAGATAATTATTCAAACTATTGATACACATTCACACGCTGTTGAGTAAAACTGTTTTTCATTTGTGTACATTCCAAATTCATCATTCACCTTGACACGTAACTCTGCCCACTTAGAAAGAGTTAAATATAATACAAAATTATCAAAAAAAATTTTACATGAAACACATTACAAAACAATACTAAAATAGTCCGAATTCTTTAAATTAAAGTTAACAATCTCAGAAAACTTCAGTGTTTGCATTCAAGCATTAATTTTTGTGTAAATTGTTTTTCCGTAAATTTTTGTTTATATGTCTGTAGTTTTGTAAATTAAAATAATTTTTTCGTAAAAAAATTGAATTGCATTACCGCTTTTCTCCTCCTTCAACAAAGCTGGAAATGCGCCTGGATCGTAGAGTATGGCTATCTTGTTGCCTCGGAATTGGTCCTTTTCGTTCTGAATGATATTAAATCTGCCGACGACATCCTCAAAGTACATGCCGTACTGCCGACACATAAACGTGGGCACGTTCCAATACACCTTGAATTCGCTCTTGTCATAGACATCGTTTTTGTCGGCGCTCACATAAATAGTTCCGAAACTGCAGGAAAGAGAACACCGAATTTGCAAAATAAAAGTAGTTACCGAAAAGGACATGAAATGTCCGGTCAAATGCATAAAATTGACCGAAAATATTGTTTCTAGTAAAAAAATACAAAAATGAACTTTCGATATACAAATCGTTGCACAAAAAGTGATCTAACTACGTAAATAAATACATCATATTCATTTCGATATATCATTTCCAATTAATTGTATATCATACGCATTCAATGTATATTTTGAGTATATCAATACAAATGTAATTTGTATTGAACTATTGATCTATTGATCTCTAGTTGATTTGAGATAATTATTTTCAATCTCCGCACATCCATATCTGTGCGTGACAGATGAAAAATATTATTGACGTAGATAATATTGTACTAGCATTGATAAACAGATGCTAAACGTACCGGTGATAAAGATTAGTAACAACAAAATGACGCATTAATATCTGTATATGTGAATTAATATTAAATTGTTAATCACTATAAAACTGTAGAAATTATTGAACAGTATATTATGCAACAAGGGTGGGAAGTTGATTCCCGGCGAGTGGATTTTTTGGAAAACACTCGTTGATCATCAACTTTCGGCCCATGTAGCGTTCGATATTTTTCATGTCGTCTGCGCCGAAAAAAGTCAACTGTCAAACCGAGATGGGAAGGTCGACAATTGCATGTCGGACCCAAAGTCGCAACTTTCTTTCTGTTAACAAACGTTAACTTTCGGCGCGATCGAGAGGATTGAAAGTTGACGTTTTCAGCGCAGAGGTATGAAAAAAATGTTAACCAATAAACAAATCAAAATTCGTCTAATCTTTAATTGGATATCTTGTTTCAAACTTGTTTGCACACCAGTATATAACATGCAATTTTTTTGTTTTCTTAGAGGCATGAAAAATCTCAAGTCAACTGATATCAAAAATTAAAAAAAAAACAATGACGATGACGGAAGATGAAGAATAGTTTTGGAACAAGAGGATTACTTTAAGAGAAAAGAAAAATCCTTTTGTTACAAAAACATTGCCCTGACCTAAGGAATCTGTTTTATCCAAAATTATTTGAAAAATTATTTTCAAATAATTATTCCTAGTGTGATGTTGAAAACACCAGGAGACAAAATAAACCGAAGAAAACCACGGCGATGCACTCATAAAAATATTCTTTACAGTTTAGCGGAAATTTGAAATTTGAAAGATTTTCTATTCAGTAATTATCCAAAAAAACTAGATTCACAACTTCAAGAATAAAAAATAATTATCGTTGTTTCAATTATTATTAATTAATATTATTTATTATTAATAATAATAAAACTGTGATTAACATACAGTTTTATCATATTCCTAAACTTAATTCAACAAGTTATAACAATTATTAAGCAACAATTTTGAAATATCTTAAATATGTGTACCCCCTTCCCCCGCACCGCAATAGTAAGTATCCTTAAGAGTATCTAGGCAGGGATGAAGTTTGTGTGAAGTTTGAAGCAAAATAGTACCAGTGGTAGAAAAGGACCCCGACAAAGCAGCCGATGAACCAGGGTGCGATCATATTTGCGAGAGATAGATAAGGTAGCTGTATATCAATGCCCAGGCATGCTTGTTGACAGCGCTCAGATGGCTGTCAAAGTCGAATGGTGACTCGCGCGCGGCGCCTGCGATAACGACTGTTGTGAGTTTGCGGCAGACTGAGTGGCCCGCGAGTTCAAGCCACTATTTATGATTACGTACGCCGACACGACAGTCCCCACTAAGTGTCCCCTGGTTTTGCCCTGGAAAATTATCTATCGGCGATCACCGATTCTTTTATTTTCGTCGACGCTTTGTTCGCACCAGACCCCGCTGATAACGCTTAATGGCTCGCCTTGGACACATTCGCCGGGCTTCACAGAGAAAGTCGTGATTCACCGCCGAACAACGAGTATCATCCCATTCTTCGCCGCATTCTGCATTTACTTCAAACACCGTTTCCTGGGTTCATGTGCCGAAACCATCTTTTCAAACTCGAATCAGCTTTAGACGTAAGACTCCGCGATTCCAAGAGCATCGTACGTTTGCTTGCATCTATACTATTTCTTTTGCATCCTACGAGCCGAAAGTTTCTTCACTGAGCCAACAAAAAGTCATTTCGAAAGCCAGTTGGGTAACCGCTTGCTAAATTTTACATCAAAACGACCTAGTCCGATGATTAGAAGTTGGGCAATTACGCGTGAGGCATATGACGCGACGGGCACCCTTTATTTGCATATATGGTCACAGTTAGACTAGCCACTCTTCATATAAAATGGTCATAGAATCTAAGGTGAATGTCCCAGTTGCTTCTGCTTGTAACGATATTTAGGCATTCTACAGCTAGATGAATTTAAATAACAAAATAAAGGGAAAATAGGAATTAGGAAA
Organism: Ceratoteleas bidentatus; assembly: GCA_022817645.1. Lineage (NCBI taxonomy): Eukaryota > Metazoa > Arthropoda > Insecta > Hymenoptera > Scelionidae > Ceratoteleas > Ceratoteleas bidentatus. The sequence continues at coordinate 8,924 of JABFPB010004081.1, read as the reverse complement.
CATTGAGGTATACGTTTGATCCGGGTAGGGAGAGATTTCAAAAAGAATTATGAATGCAAAAGTGTTACTATATACATCTAGGAAACACCATTCAATTGTATGGAAACCACTTTGCAAAAAATATGTTATAGAATCGAATAAATATGAGTTGATAATTACATTAATAATTCCTCGGTGAAAAGATTCCGAATGCATAACTTAATTTTCAATTTTACATTTTTTAACAGATCTTTTTTTTCAAAAACATTCCTGATTAAAACTACTTAATTAAGTTTGTATGCGGTTTTTGTCTAACAGATGTCTAAACTGAAATATATATTTCAATGGCAAACCAATTTTTGTATCCCAGATAAAAATTATTCCCAGTTTCTAGAAAGGCTCAGTCCAGTTTTTAACTATTTACTACCTAGTAACTGCATAGTAGTGTGACGCAGTAACTGAAGACGCACTAGACAGTTCAAGTATAACTATTGAGAGTCTAACCAGAAACTAGTTTGTTCGAGCTTGACATGTTCCAACTATCTAGTTCCTAGATAGAACTACCCAGCACCTAGATGGAACAATTAAACTAGACAATTTTAACTAGTCAGTGCCTCGATAAAGCTAGAGAAAACAGGACAAAACTGGTCAAATTTTTACTTGGGATAGAAATAGATATACATTATATAAATTTCTATTAGAAATGACAGGTCTATATACTTCTATCCGGTTTTGTCTACCTTTCCTATAAGTATTTAACAGTTTAATTGTTTTTATAAGAATATGTTTCAATAGGGATACAAACATCAATTCTTCTCTATCCTCCCCAGTTCCAGTTAGATCGACATTTAAAAAGTTAAACTTAAACTCATAAATAAGAATTCATTCAACTATTACAGCACTCAAACCAGGTTAAATGAATTCCAGGGAATTCAAATGAATGCAGTATTTGGCATATATATAAAATACAATTTTCTTTCAATTCATTTACATAAAAAAATGTTTGCAGGGCATCAGGTCCCACTCTGACATAAAACTACAGATGCTTACCACAAAACTGTACATGCAACACACATGTGGAATGCCATATGAGTATCAATAATTCTATATAAGCAATGATACAATTTAGAAAAGTAGGAATACTCTCAATGGTCTTTTTTAAGAAACTGTCTATAAGTCAATAAGAAAAATGTTTTGAAAATATATCGTAGCTGTACAAATGTTCTCTACTGCCATATTTACTTTACATTGTATAAATCTGCAATTTTAAACAAAAATATCCTGCATTGCGGAAATAAACCGATTGCATATCTTTTCACAATGATTTCAGCAGACCAGCGACTCATTTCACCCTCGACAAAAACGACATGTAGCAGTGTTCTGGGGTTGTTGAATGCCGTTCCTCGGTTAATTACACTTCTTCGGCGCAGTTTCTCATACATTAAATCATGAATCTGCAATCCCTGCAATCCTCGACTAATACATAAATAGATTTGACATTTATTACTCGACAACAAGCGGTAACACACGTTGCACTTGTAATGTTATGCTTAATGCATTCTTTTAACTTGTGAAACGTTATTTGCCTTCGCGATCCACGTTAGGTGCATGCAAATTCCCCTCTGCGCATTAAGAGACATTCAAGAGTTTCATTCGGAAGAATGTTACAGTTGTCAGTCACTTTTTATTCACTAAATTTGGAATATATTGTCAATACATGGATTATATTAATATATTATGGATAATATATTGGCAGTATATTATAAATATGCTGGAAATATGTTTTGTTTTACTAGATGAGTTACTATCTTGTCTGCAATCTTGCAAATTTTCCTTCTAAAGGAAAGTTAATGGCATCTTTCATTACATCATATATTACGTAAAACCTCCCATATTAGTTTTTGTGGGAATATCTTATGGTGAAAATATCTTATAGCCGAAATGATCGTAACTGCAAATCTAAAGCGAGGTCATGTAGATGCGATTCGAGGCGAAAGAAACGAGCCCTTGACTATTGTTAAAATGTCTCTATGAAATTAGAGATAATTGCCAACGTGTTAATGAAATTGCACAGCTGCTTCAATACCCGATAAGGCTGCGCGCCTCAAACTGCACGAGAATGGTAATTACATGCACAACAGCCTTCGAAACTATTTGATAATTTGCAATGTACTTTAGATAAATGTTTGCTTTCGCTCGGGCTAAGATTACCCGACAAATATTTGACCGCAAACAATTTCGCGATTATGACCACCGACTCCTCTCCAGCCGTGTTTATTTCAGATAAGTCGCGCGGCTCCAGAGAGCCTCGTCACTGGTTCCGATTAATTCGTCGGAAGAGGAAGGCAGAACAATGTTGACGCGAACGTAATTGAAACAGTAAGAAACCGCACACAATGCGAATTTGGAAAGCGGTCATTGTGCGGTTTGAAGAACAATTCAAGCGAAGAAAGTTGTTGGCGATTGACCAACATCTTACGTCAGAAAATAATCTTTACAATTTTTATGGTAATGTCCATTTTTGATTCTTTATTTCAAAGTTGTTTCAAAATATAACATGACAATTTGAAGCCGATTTTTGTATCCAAGTTATGCACTTTAATGTATCATTACATGTATTTTAAATTACGACTATAATGCATTTACAATGCATCTCGATTAAATACTTTTTGCATAACAATTTTTTTACTTTTTTGAGAAGTAATCTTGCAAATAAAAAATCAAATATACTGATATTGTAAATAAAAATCGAAATTATTTTTTTAATTTTCAGTAATACGGCTAATTATTCGCCAAATTCGATCATCGCGTGTATCAGAATCCACACTGAATTCTAATTTATTTAACGTAGAGCGGCTTAGAAGATTTTTTGCCACCATAGGAGGGACTGTTGCAATTAATTATGGAGCTACCGACGGTACTAATCACGATCTACAATTCTGAATTTCATCATACATTCATTAAAATAATTACGGAGAGTAATAGTTTTTCTTTCTCGCCTTTCGGTTTTACTTTTCAAACGCCAATTAGCCGCGAGCATTTCGACTGAAGGAAACCCGAACCTTATCCTATCTTAAATGACCCAAAAATGCACTATCGTGAATTTAGCAATTTAAAGTACTTTGACAGTGTGAATTTTGTTCTAAATCAAGAACAAATTCTCATTACAACCCGTACTTGACAGAATAAAGAAAAATGTATTCGAATAAGATCTATTTTTGCATCGCGTTTTTCGGTATTTGAAAAATTTTATCTCATATTTTAAAATGCAGACATACTTGAATAAAAACATTTTGGATAGATAAATATTATAAAGATAAATATTATAAAGATTTAGAAGTATTCCTAAGTATTGAGCTATACTTTAAGTAAAAAATATTGAAATGGCTTTTTACCTCATTCATTTAATTTCGAATATAATATTCCATGTTGAAATTAGAAAATGCAGTAAAATGTTCATAAGTATAGTCTTCATCGAAAATATTTTACTTTCTATCTGAGTAAATTCTGAAACATAAAATCAGCCTCTTAAAGTGATTTATCACTGTTAAAGTCACGTAGTTAGTATATCTCCAGATTACGTCGTTAAAATAATGTATTTAAAAAATATCTAATAGTCAATCAACTGATTTTTCATGGAAGATTATTGTCATGTACAAAAATTTGACAATCATTTTGTTATATGGCATATCTTTTGGAAATATGATTTTTGTCACCTGAAAATTTACTTTAAAAAATTGAGTAATTCAACAATATTGTTATACTTCATTTTCGTAAAAGTAATTATTTTAATCATGTGAATTGGAAAGCCAATAATCTAGCAACTTTTGACTGATAAGTCACCTTAACCGATTAGCAATACTTACCTACTAAAATAAGGCTTTTCTGTCATTAAAGAAGACTACGTCTTTCCAAACAATAATATGCACTTTATTTGTCTAATGACCGTAGAAAACATGCACAACTTCCGGAATAACTACAACTGATGAGCCAATTGTTCATAATAATCATCGTTTATTGTTTAACATTAACCATCATAAGTTGAATTATGGCACAGAAAGCAAGGGTATTGACGCGATGACACAAGACTATAATAAAAAACGAGAAAGAACAAACAACCTGGACCGTGATTCGCTCGAACGGAAGTAGCCCTCGCGTCTTTCTGACTAATCGTTACTCGGAAGGTCCTTGAGCCAAACCAATACAGCAACCTACTCATTAAAGTCCGAAGAACGTAACAGTCCGACCAAAATCGAACAGCAACGGGCAACTGGCACCGGAGAACAATGCAAGGTTCTCCGTTTCGTTCGCAAAGATATCGGGCCTTCTCGTGGTCCAACATTACATTGCGCTCATCTCCAGGGAACTATCGAAAACCACGTCCTCCCCTATCGCCGAGTGATGGCGCGCACTGTCACATTGCGATCGACAGTGGCGCCAGCACAGGGAAGTAGCTTGGTCCGATGGGTGGCTCACCCTTTTCCTTCCTCTTCTTTTTCCGTTAGAATTTCGGGTTCAGTTGACGTCTGAAAATGATCGAACCCCGAAAACGCGATAGCTCGATGATTGCGAGAAAGCGAGGAATGAGGAAAAAAGGAAAACGTCACGGTGTCGCGACAAGGCATCGACTTCGGTACAAAACGCCGCTTTGTCCCTGCGGCAATAAAAAGCAACGGTCGCTCTTTGTTCGTCGAGCTCGTCTCCGCGCATTATCGTCTCGCTCCCGCATTATTATTATCGTCAATTATTCAATCGTTACAGCTACGACTATTTTAATAATAATTGTTTATTGGTAGTGACGTTGTCTCGACTCGCGAGCGTCATTATTGCGTCGCCTCGTCTTTCCGGTCCTTCGTTTGTCCCTCTCCCGTTTGTCTCGTCTTGTGATTCGTCGTTCCTTACGGGATCGTGATTGGTGGAGACGCCTAAATAACGTGCGGATAGAAGGAAGCTTATTTCTCGTCGTCTCCTCCGGTGATTCCCGACTCTTTTCGATCCTCCATTCTAGTCATTGTGCTTGAATCGATGTTCACCGTTCGACCATTCTCCCGTGCTTTCTCGCGTTACTCCATTTTTGCCCTTTTCGTTCGCCTCGTCTTGTGACGCAGTCCATTGAGCTCCGAGATTGTACGGTTTTATGTGAAAAACTACTGCAATACGAGACCGATCTTGCCAGGTGCCATGCTCGGACAGCGCCAGTTGTACAAGTAGTACTGCAGATTTCCATCACCGATGCCGAATTTTAACGGCTCCAAGAACTCCTTGTTATCCATTAAATCCAGAGCATTGAACACGTCGAAGCCCAACTAAAACAAAGGAGGATGTCATTAGCTATTATTCCGAAAAGTGACGATAGGGCGATCCAGCGATTAAAGAGAAAAGTATATTTATCGGCAGGATAGATAAGCAGACTGTGGATAGTTAGCAAATCTACACTCTGTCTTTACAGAGGTGTTTTTGAAAATAAAAATATTGAATCGTGAAAATTAGAAGAAACGTATTTTAATTGGATTTGTTTCAAATCAAATACAATTTTATATCATTAAATGTTTTAGTAAACGTGCCAACTAATTTTGTCTATTTTGTTGAAAAATAATTTAAATTGCAAATGTCTTTAAAAGTCAGAAATAAATTGCTGTTATATTAATCTAGGTAACATTAAACGAAAACAAATAGATGCATATGATTTAGTTCACTTCTTTAAACTATCTAATACAAAACATTTAAAGTATATTGATTGAAACCAATTAAACTATAATTTTGTGATTTTAATCGATTTACATTGAAATGCATCAGTTAACACTAATTTGGAGAAAGAAACGTCAAACTGAGAAAATGTATATAATTGAACCTTCATATGAACTTTACAAGAAACTCATAAACTTGAATACTTTTAACAAAACCTTCTAATGCATAAATACAGATTTTAAGGACATTTTAAATTAAATATCTATATAAACAGTTAGATCTGTCCTCGAACAATTGTTTTGCAGTGAAAAACTTATTAATCTCGATTAAAAGAAACACTTCAATTAAGAAACTCAATTCATTTTCTAATTAATACCGCTGAAATGTATACTTTATGATTGTTTGTTATAACTGTAATTTTATTGTGTATAGTTATTACAATAATTTATGTACTTGTTTTCATAAGTATTCAATTATGCATTATTATCAAATAAAATGTTTACAAAATAAGATTATAGCATGAGTTTTATCTTGGTACACAATACAAATCAAGATTGCAAATAACTTTCTCTCGAACAATGATACATTGACATATAAGTTTATTAATCCATTGACTTCTTCAATGACTCCATGATATCTCTCTTGTCTTCATTCAATAATTATATATATACTCAAGTGTCGTCCAATCTATTTATTTATTTGTTCTTAACTCCAGTTTAGTTTGGGATTTTGGTACCAAGAAAATAAAATAAATAAAAATAAATAATCCATCTTCATTTAAATATTTTTTGAAGATATAAATACAAAGTTCTAAGTCGGAAAAACCAAACTCAATGATAAACTTTTATAATTTTTTTGCAAGTCATACTGTTGTTAATGTTGTTAATCACATTGTTTAAGTAAATATTGTTTAAATGATTTCTGCAAATTATTTATGCGAATGCAGTTGGACAACGTTGAGGTAAATTATATGTAAATTATTTCCATATATATAGTGGCTATCAGACCTATTTTATATTAAAATATTTGTTTTTTAACAAATGTCTGCATTTTATCCTCAATTAGCAAATAAGAGAATTCAAGATGGGAGCGTTGGTTCGCCTTGCTACAAGCTCGATACAAAATCAAAATGATTACCCCGCGGGCTGAAATGAGTGCGTCTGTCATCAAATCGAGCCAGGGCGTGACTGTGGATACATTGTAGAAGCTGTACGCCGCGCGCAAAGTTTTGTGGGTTTGATGGTGCATCACAGAACTCGGCAGGGTGTAGTAGCTAACCATGTCGGTGACTTTCCCATTATTCTCCACCACGAAGCTGTTGATGATACCGTTCTGCGGAAGAAACCAATGACGGAACTCTTCCTCGTCGAACACCGGTGCCAAGTCGAACTTCTTCAAATACTAAAACAGACAATCTCTAAATTAATATCTTGCAGTCTTAGCTGACTAACAATGTACTTATTTATTTATTTCTCTTAATAATGCAAAAACAGAAAATTGGTTGAGAGAGTAGTTGCATATTAAACGTATCCTAATACTGAGTTCCTGAAATAAAAAAATGCAATGTCAACTAACATACTTCTGAAAGTAGTTCAAAGGCCTGTGGAACATCCGACTCGAGCATTTTTCTATAACCCGGAGTCTTTGTATTTTCGGGTAACTTGTACAGTTTTAGCGTTCGCTGCATTGTCATGTTACGCGAGAGGTGAGAAAATTTGATCTCGATAAGTTTCTTCGGATTGAGCGAACGGTGCCAGTATCTGGAAACGATTTGATATTGGATTAATGTGCATATATCTCTAGTGTAAAAAATAACTGTAACTCAGTTTCCAGTTTTACCATATTTGTATAGTAACGCATTAATTTGTTGAAAGTTGAATAGACTCAAAGTTTGAATTCCACAGTATAAAAACTCAACTTTGTACAGTGTATTGAAAGAATTAAAAGACACTGCCATGCAGTACTAGATTAGAATTACCTGCAAGTCGCGATAGGTTTCGGTAACACAACACCAGCTGTGTATACAGCCTGAAAGATACCCTGAAGATTCACTCTCCTCGTAATCTCGCGAATCAACACAGGAGCGACTCGTTTGGATCTAAGTTTCTTATGGACGCAAAGGAAGTTGATTTCCACCATCTTTTGTGTACTAAGGTCATAAATAAGGTATATTAACTTCAACTATGCTAGAATATTAGTCATCATAATTAGATATACAAAATAAATTACAAGTACCTAGTATATTGACATAAACATGATATAGATAATTAGCCACGACTAATTATATTGCTTAATTATTTACAATAGTACGTACTGATTATATACACGTAAAGTTGCTGGAATGGCATATATAAATCCAACTAATCTTCCGCTTTTACTAACTCGAACACCACATGGCCATTCTTTACACCAGCCTGGTGGTTGAAGAGCCCTGAAAAAATTTTTTTGTCTCTTACTATCCACGCATAGGTTGTCAACTACTTGTAATTGGGGTTCTTGTCAAAATGAAACAATTTTTCAAATTGTTTTGGCATAATATGTTTCATAAACCAAGTTGCATACTTGTAACTTACTGAGGTCTACTTAATTGAATGAAATTTGTTTTAATTTTAGTTACTGTGGAAAATGGAAAATACGGGGGAAATAGTTCCAAGCCAAATGGCATGTTTAAGAATGTTACAGCTGAATACTATAATAATGTATTGAACCTACCACTTGAGAAATTCTGGTGGGTAATCAAACCTAAACATAGCATCGTCATCTTCAACATAGTTCTCTGACAGTAACGAATAAAGCTCTGCAAGAACTAATGGGTCATCGAGGTTCAAGGTATCCCAATGGAAATCAGCTGGCAATGAGTAAGGTTCTTGTCTAATTGATTTCTTGTCTGGTTCAATGGGCTCATTGCACACAATTTTTTCATCTGAAATTATAAACATAATACTATTAAGACATAATATTAAATGTTTGTATAATGTAGGACGCATTTTTGAGAAATTGCTCATTTATAAAATATAAAATAAATGGAAAATATAAATTGTATAAAATATAAACATGGCGTTGAAATAACTGAATACAAATTACTCATTTTTGGAACAGGCTTCGTACTCCAAAACTGATAAGATTTTTGCATTGCTTCCTCTTGCGTTTTGGCAGGTTTCTGTTGTAAAGTAAATGCATCCATAGCCAGCTGGATGTCTTTAATTGAAATATTAATGGCGCTAGATCCATCTCCTTTTTCTTTTTGTTCACTATTT
>JABFPB010004080.1:0-15595 GCA_022817645.1 Ceratoteleas bidentatus | reverse complement strand
TGGAGTTGGATCAACTTTTACTCTATTTCAACTCGAAAATCGAATTGTGTTTACTCTGATTTTTTTTCTCAGTGCAGATCCATATGTATAAAATTTAGAAATGAAAATAATGGGAAATGTTTTGTTTTTAGTTTTTATTTAAAAGAACTCGTGTGACGAGAAAAAGACGTTCTAACAAATATTCAGTCGGAGAATTGATCTTGTAATGGTCAAAATATTTTGGCTTTAAATGTCGGTGCTATAAAAACATAATATTTTGGTTGATTTGGCCAACCTTTTTCTGGATGAAGGTTTCGTTGTAGTAAAAGTTTTGACTTAGAATAATTTTACACCTGTCAGAATGAGAAAAGAGTATATACTCTGACCATGTTTCATTCTTTTAAAATTGAAAGTACAATAATCCTTGAAAATGGTATACATATTCCTTAAATATGTTATAAAAATGTTTTCAAGAATTCACTCTTAAGCTGATACATAATACCTTGATGGAAAACGGATTTTGTAGAGGAAAATGAATACATCCAACTGTACAGTTTTTGAGATTTACGTGCCTGAAATGTGGAATTCGAATGGCTGTACATCATCCAGACTTGAGAACATAAGTTCAATGTAAATGTTTTTTATTTTGACACCACTTCTTTATTTTAGTGCAAATAGCCATGTTTTATATGGAATTAATGTCAATTCCGTAACTTTATAGAAGTTACATTTCAAACAGATATGTTTATAGGGATTATTGTGATACATATACTGTACACAATTTTTATTTGCATAGAGAGAAAGACTTGAATTTAGTTTGAACGTACAGTTTTCCGAAATTATCAAATTTCTAAGAGATTTCTATCTAGATCAATCTAGACTAACATATAAAAGGGTGGTTATTTCAAAAGTGCATTGAAACTGAAACGCAAAGTTCAATTTAGACAAAACTGAAGTTAGCGAAATGGCAAAGTTAGACCTAAGTTAGTTTAAATGTATTCAAACGATGTCACAGAAACTAAACAACATTAAAGAATGCTTACAAAAAAATCTTCAATTACGTCGCATTCAATAAATTCAGAATTAAGTTACAGACCAATTGTATTTCAATACCTAAGTCCTTTTACTGTAATAATTATAATTAATTGTATAACTTGACGCTTCTCAATATTTTATTTTGGTATGAACGCAATGTAATTTATGTAATAATTTATTTTATTACATTTTATTACAATTGACAAATTCTTGATATAAATAAAAATAACGAAAAATCAGCGTTGATCTCGTAAGATTTGTTGCATGAAAAATATTGTTGACTAACCATTTGATTAACAAGATTTTTGATTTCATATAATAATGTAATACAGCAATCAAATGAAAATAAAAATAAAACTGCATATAATATGTATCTTTTCGACAATATCGAAACAAAAATGTCTAATTTTGATTTTCCGATAATAGTTCCATAATACTAATGCAGTTACTCATAATTGTAACTGCATTACATTCAGATTAAAACATTGTTCATTAACGATATTAAATATTAAAATCCCAGTTTATCGTTCCAATCGTTTAGTAAATAAGCAGCGAAGAATATGGTGTATTCATTAACGATAATTACCATAATTTAACCATAAACTACAATATTCAAATATTAGACTTAATTTATACATAAAATATCCATTGAATGTTTAATAGACAAATAATATACGTACAGTATCTAATTGTATAATTCATTGTCCATTAAAGTATCAGCGCTATTTGCCGTGATTCATTATATTCAGTCGAATTATTTGTTCATTTATTGATGATCATAAATTCGAATTACATCTACATACTTGACTAACAGACAATATTTCAATTTAAAATCGAATTCAACGTGAAATGAGGAAAGGTTGCTTGCATACAAACATAAATTCAATAGTATAAATTTATGTCAATAGTTAATGGTGCGCTTTCAGGTCATAGCAAAGTGCGATTCTGACCCAATGATAACGCGAAATGCCCTCTTTTTGAGTCTGTCGAGTTAAAATGGACATTGCAAAAATTAATGCTTCGCTATAAAATGAGACGGTAAATAGATTTGAAAAAATTCGCGCGGATGATAAATAAATACCCAATATAGATGCAAAATATTTAATCGATGGAATCCCTGATTATAAATATCTCGCGATTTAAAAGCGAGTCATAAATAAATTATAATTCGATCGATCACACTGATTATCGCATTTCGAGATTTTACCCGAAATAAATAACTTCGACTGAGACAACCACTTTTTCTACATTAAAAAAAACTTTTCTCCTAACGAATCGGTTCTTCGCAAAAGAATTTTCGCTTTACAACTCGGCAAACAAAGTTCTGTTTTGACCGTAAAAAATATAATTCCGAAGAACGACTTAGCGCGAAAATTGCGCAAAGACGCTCGCCGGCGAAAAAATACTCGCCGTTGTCCGTCAGCGAGCTGTTTCAACTTTTTCGGAGCAAACTTTTCCGGATTTCTTCTCTCGCTAAATTAATTCGGTTTCGTGAAATTTCACCTCGTTGGCGATTCGGCCGCTCCCTCATAAATGGCCTTCCGTGAACTCAGACGCGAATAAGCTAACATTTCTTTACTAATTGATCAGTCGAAAAACCTTTCCGCTTCCGCCAACTTTGGTTTTCGCAAACGTTTATCCTTGCACATCTAAAAAGCCATCGCATCGGACTAATCAATTTGCCCGAAATGATTGTTTTTGCGTGCCGCAGACTAAGTCGCTCGCTATCCGAGAGTTTATTTCGTTTTAACGCGGCGAACTCGATACCCTTAATTGAAATTAATTCCGTGATTCCGGTAATCTATTCCGGAAAAAGAAAAAGGGAAATGTCGACGAAACGGAGAGGTGGAAAACAAAAGACAAAACAGAACGAGTTCGAACAAAAAACGTCACTGAGATTGGTTTGGATTGTGATAGTAACTTTTTTCAAGTTAAGTGTCGCGATTTAGAGGGGAAATTGCTTTTTGAAAGAGAAGAACCAAATGGGTATTTGTAAGTGTAAACTGTTCTTTTAGAAAATTGACATAAAATGTGGTAAAAATGAATAGTTTTTTAACATGGAGTATGATGAAAAAATGAATAATTTTTTCACAGTTACTTGTAGTAAAATTGAACAATTTGTACACTATGAAAAACTATTTTTTACCACAATACAATTTTTTAAACATCATTTTTTTCCCACAATTAATTTAATCTTCTCAGCATTTAAATACCAAAACTTCCCTTTCTTTCTTTTTTACGCTAATTTTTTCCACGATTGACGTTTTCCAACCCACCTTTTCCTCGGAAAATAATTATCGCGCGCGGATCTGGCGAACTCGTCGGTTCCACGCGGAAACGTCTTTCGCGAGCCATCGCTGCGTTTTTCTCGAATTACCTCAAATTTTCGCGCGATTCCCCGGCGAATTTTCGAAGAAACTTTTCTCGGCTCGCGTTTCTCCCCGACTTCCGGTTATCGTTAATTGCGCGATCCATTAGAAAATGATTCCGTTTCGCGGACGTTCTCGCCGAAAGTACTTTCCGCACGAAAGTTGCACTGTCCTCGTGAATTCGAGCGTGAATTCAGCCCGACAATCGAGGCAGAAAATTCCTTTGATGGCGCGTTGTTTGCGGCTTTGATCGGGCATCGCTTGATTCCCAAGGGGGGGGGCGAGGTGGGGGGAGGGGGCAGAAAAACTGCGGTTTTCCCGTTCGGATTGTCAACTCGGATCTTGGGCGAGTTCGGGCGATCGATTTCGGGACTTCGTGACTCGAGACAGTGAGCAAAAATTAATTGAAAAGTTCGCGTGCGCCGTGCAATTTTCGGCGCCCTAAAACGAGGGGTCATTCCCGGCGAGAGTGTACTGTAAAAACCCATTTCCCCGGCGCGGCGAAAACGCTCGTAAAAATTAGCATTCTGTGGGATTTGAGGTTACGGTGTCATGTGTTGCCGTTTATTTCGCCCGGTTCAAATCTCGGCCGAGTCGTGTTTCTCGTTGCACTTTTTCGATGAGTGACATCTTGCGGTCGAACAATCGGTGCGAGAAAAAGATCGACGAGATAACAGTTCATTTACCAATGTTGCAAACCCAATAATTATTTCTTTTGGAAATTTCCTGTTTCGTATAAAAATACGAAATTTCGTGTATCTCACTTTATAGGTTATAAAAATTGTATAGCCGAATTAAAAATTGTTTAGATCAAATTAAAAATTGTTTAGATTTTACTTTTTTTTAAATAAAAAATTTTTTTTAAGTAAAAACTTCACACACCCCGATTCCTCTCGTCCTAAATAGAAACATCTAATCAATATCCCAGTCATCATTACCGTTACCTTCTCCATTCATTTTTTCGGATAAAACCGAGACAATGCTGCAACTGCGATTGCATCGCGGATCCGGCGCGTTTCCCGTCGAACCGCGCAACATTTGCACGGAAAAACTCGAGCGGCATTTCGCGCGCGAACAATGCTCGCCGATTAATCGCGCGTTTATCTCGGCCTAACCTCAAAACATTTACATAAGCGCGCGGTTCGCGCGAAACTTTATCTACGGGACGAAAATAAAACGCCGATTAGGCGAGGAGCCGACGAAAGTGGATCGCATAATAGAGCCGAAGATTGCGTAATTCCGCGGACGCCGCGAACCGGTTTAATTCGGACGTATTTGCGGAGAGGCGGCGCGGCCGTAAATATGGGATGTCGCGCGTCAATTATTCGGGCGGCGCGTTGTGCCGGTGTTCGGCGCCGTTGACGTTGTCGGGGAGAAAAGTTTGCCGCGCGGGGAGAAGTATTGAAATCATTCATAGGAAAGTTCGTCACGCGGCCGGCGGCGACTTTTGAAAGTTCGCCAAGTGCAGAACTCCTTATTCATAGTTAACGTTTGTGGAGTCGCGGCGCTACAACGCACCGCGGATTATTAACCGATGCGTTTTTCGAACCGTTCGACTGCGAGAAAACAAATTTATTGGTCGTCGGCGGAATGAGGGATCGGCGGGAATAAAGCGTAGGAACATAAGTCGAGAAACTTTGGGAATTATGGTTCGGTATAAGAGTGAGTGGTTGATGAATGGGGATTATGTTTTTAATGCGGTAATAAAAAGACACGAAATAAAATTTAATGTATTTGCAAATTTAATTTAATAAACTCGTACAGTTTATTAAATTATTACAGGAATATTAAACATTGTATTAATTTTAATAGATATGTATCGTATTATTTATAAAATTTATAAATAATATAAATTTGTTATTTATATTATTTATATAAATAATATTAATTTTATTTAATTTTATTTAATACTCTCATTTATTATATATTTATATAAATTTCATTTCCTCAAAACATTTCTATCTTCAGTATCCCTCCAGTTTTGTATCCACTAAATTCCTGGTCGTTTCGACAAATTGAATCATCCCATTCCTCTCGGAGCGAGTGGAATTCTGGTCGTCCCGGCGGAGCCTTTTTTCGCCGAAAACTGTATTGTTAAGTGTGACGCGCGAACTTTCACGATGCGAGGGCCTGCGCGCGCACACACACACGCACACAGGGTTACGTGTGTGATTTTGTGCAACGACGCCGAGAACGTAAATATATCGGTTTCCAGTAAAAGGAACAGAAGTGTCGCGGCGTTTGAATACGGGTCAGCACATCGCTGAATAAGCAGCCGACTCTCTCGGCGTTCAGCAAATTACGTAAGGCCAGAACGAGAGCTCGTTTAAATACCGACTCGGGCGGTAATCGCGTGTGCATTGCGTCGGGCCGCGCCGAACACAATATGTGCATTTATTGAGCAAATTTATGTCCGTTTGTGGCCGCGCGATATTACGATACGTTTTTTAATTAAACAATTAATTCGATACGAAAAGTTTACAAACACATTTTTAGGTTATAGTGATGAAAGAGGTGTATGTTTATTTGTTTTAGATAATGAACAATTTCAGAAGGAAAATTCAGGTTTTAGTTCAGTTCTTATTTGTTGTTTTTGTATTAAAAAATACATTTTAATAAATCTTAATTGAGAAGAGAAGACAAATATGTTTATTGGGAAAGTGTCAAACGAGATATGTTTTTGCAGTTCGATTTGCCGAGGTACATATTTCGAAAAATGCATTGTATGTGAAATTTAACAGGGTTTTTACTGGGCCACTTTTAGAAAAGTAGATTTCAATGGCGGAAATTCAGCTGCACGAACGTGAAAATTCATTCTAAGTTCGACCGAGAGGATACCTGGTTGACTCAGCCGGAATCACGCTGGAAAAACAAATGTCTCGCTTTTGTCGCACTTTTTGTAACAGGAGACACTTAAATGCTTTCAGAACTGTTACAGACTGGAAACTTGTTTTGCAGAGCTGGAGTGAAGACACCGATAAACTGAACCGGAAATTAACTCGTCAAGTGCTGAATAATTTTGGATTTGATAATTGGGTTTTGCAAAATAATGATATTATCTTTACACTTCTAATCGCCTATCATTCATTCAATCTTGATATATCTAAAAAATTCTTTTAAGTGTTTTTGAAATAGTATTTTTTAAATATTAATAATAAAGTGAGTTAGATAATACTTGATTTTCAAGTATTATCTAACACGAAGTTTATTTATCTAATTCAAATCTATTTATCTCACTAATCTTATAAATTAATTTCCACAATGCCTCCATAAAAAATACCAGTAAAATACCGCTCTCCCATTCGAATCTTATCCCCTCTTAGATTTACACCGTTCAATCCAACCTCTCGTTATGAAATCGTAAAAACCGATCGATTGGCGGCAAAGCGCGCCATCAAACCGTTAAATAATGAACGCCGGCATTTTCATAAAGTTTGACGCGACGGACAACGAAATCGACGGAATTACGGCGCCCTGAATATTTACGTCCGCGCGTAATCCATTTTGCACGGAATCGCGCCATTTATCCGCGCAACATCCACGAAACGTCGCGGAATAATGCAGCCCACTTTTTTCGCCCGTCGGCGAATTTATCGACGAACGCGCGCTTAAATAAATAATAAGCAGCAATTCCGCGCGCGGCACGATTTTTGCTCGCGCATTTCTACGGGGACACCGTGCAACGTGCATTTGTCCGTGTACGCGCGTGTTTATGTGTGAGCGGGGCCGAACGCGCGAGGTAAAAGGACGAGCCTCCGTATTTGTGTTAAATTTGGCGAAAGTTACGCAAACGGCCACGTACTGGGTCACAACTTTGTTACCCGCGTTTAACGGCAAATATGGCGTTGACTGGGTAATCAGTTGGCGCAAAACACCGTACAAATATTGCATTTATACGTTCAATTGGAAAAGGCGAGATGAGGGGAAGGGGTGGGTAGTTCGGCGAGAAAAATTCGAGTGGCTTCGAGTAGATCGAGGCTCTTCCGAGCCGAAAAGTGCGGAACTCGATAATGAAGTCGAGAGAGCTCGGGAAAGGAGTTGGATCAACTGCGTCTGGTAGTTGAGCTGCGAAGATGCATAGGTTATGTTTACGATGGAAAGTTGGGCGAATCTGTAGTATTTATATGAAGTTAGATTTGATTAATGTTCCTCTTATTTGAGTTTAAGTTGAATAAAAAGAAGGGGAGTAAAGGGAGAAACAAATTTTATTATCCAAGTTTCTGAGTAAGATTGTATTATGGCTGTAGATATAGGTATATAAACATGGGGAACATAGAAGAGATGTATATAACATAATAACATGTGGAACGTGGATGCCACAGATATGGATATGTTTTTAACAACATTTATTACTTATTTTAATTAATATTAAATGAATAATAGCTATCTTTCACCATTATTGATAATTTCAACAAAGACAATGAATGTAAGGTTAATTAAGACCAATTTGTTCCAAACTATACCATTACATCTAAGCAGTTATAACTTCAATTGATTGAACTTCGTAGAAAGTTGTTACAACTCTAAATTTAGAGCAATACCAACTGCTCTAAATTTAGAGTTGAAACTCCAAATTTGATTACATTTAATTAAATTGACCTGCAACATGTTCAACTCACTAAACATAACCCCTTTTCGAGGTTATGTTTTTTTTTGTTTTTTAACCAAAAATAATCGTGTGACCCAACTTTTCTCACTGCAATTTGCAAAGAAAATGTTAGTTATTCATCCCATCCAACCCAACTTTCGCGCAAGAAGCCGCGAATTGCAGTTGATGAATCAGGAAATTCGCGCTCGCGAATTCGTCGAGTTTCCCGAGAAGCGCAAAATGATTACTCTGCTCGGGGAATCAAAAGTAGCCTGCAAAAAGAGTTGGACGCGAGTTTTCCATAAATTTCGTCGGACAAGCTAGTCTTTCGATTTATGTGGTATCGATTTGCCAAATCCATTACGTGGGATACCGGCTCTGCGTCTAGGGTCGAACTTCGCAACTAGAAATGAATCGGCGCGAAAAAGTCGGCAACTTTTTGCGCATCGTAAACAGACGTGCGATTAATCGGCCGAAAACTGCGAGCGCCGGTTTATTTTCGCTCGTAACTATGCAGTCGAATTAAAATAAAACGCGCCGGGATTTCGGGCCGCGCACTTGCGGCCAAATGAAATTGTAACTCGTGATTTACGGGCGTTCGCGCGTTTGTTTATGAATCGCGGCTGCGAATGGATTGCGGGATTCGCGTAAGACGCGCAATTTACGCCCGGCGTCTAAAATTATTCATTCAACGGCCGCCGCGAATAATTCACGCGACGCACGCCAAGGGCCAGATTTTTCGGACGAATTTCCGGCCAAACTCGACCCGAATGTGGGATCCATCTGGCGATTTTATGGCCGTTTTCGAGTGCCTCATTGAAGGGACATCTGGCCGTATAAACAACACAATGCACCCAAACGTAATGCAATTTAAGTCAGATATTGGTTTTGGACTTTTACTTTCCCTGCGCTCTGGAGCGAAATATGAATAAAGCGATTCATCCACGAACTCGCATAAAGCATTATCGTGCTGCGTGGTTTACATGTATAGATTTATATCATATTGCTGTACAATTAAAGTCTATTGTGTAGGCCGGATTTCGCGTCGACTTTTGTTGCTAATGATCGATCCTGCGAAATAATTCAGACGCATTTCGCCACGTCTGATTACATCATCCCGGCAACTCGAAATCCGATCCAATTACGTCGATCGAAAAACTAGTTTTCCACGTTATTTATACATGTAGACAATATGCACAGTCGTTAAAGCATCGTTTCCTGTCGGACGTATAATTTAGTGCTTTTTCAGGAGAAAGGCTCTCGAATCGATGGAATAATGCAAATTGCCGGACAATTACGGCACTCGCGAGCAACGACTGAGGGCATTTAATGACGTTGCTGCGTAAAAATTCTTAAAGGTCGCCAAAACTTCAAAAAATTAGTGTTCCTGCCTGGGAAAAATATTCTATCAAAAATTACTAGAATTCCTGGGAATTTTACCATATCACAAACTGACCTATCGCATTTGGTCAAAATTGTATTATCAACAAGGAGATAATACATTTTTAGATATTCCTAAATTATATAGTAAATTTTGATATGATATAGTACAATTTACGATATCATCGGGAAACGTTTTCCGAAATTTTGGTACTGTAATAAAAATTGTATTGTTTTGGAAACTTTCCTCATCTTATCCTAAAATGAAAAACCAATTCTAACTTCGCACAAGGTTTTGTCCATATTTTTGGTATTCAAAATTTTTTTGGTATTTTATTTTTGGTTTTCAAAACCGTTTTCAAAATCGACCGAACATTGTCAAAACGGAAAATCGGAAACAAAAGATCGGAAATTGTAAGTTCGATTCCTCTTGGGTTTCAAATTGGTGGTGAGGGTAAAGTTCGAATTGAGGTTGTGATGGCCTGATCCGAATCGCGCGTCATAAACAACACTGTTGGCGCGTCGATCATAACAACGCATAACAGTCACGCAACTGTTCCTTGCCGCTCGATTTGCTAGCATTTATTTCGCTCGGCCGTAATTACGGAATTAAAAAGTCGAGAGACAATTTGATCGGCTTTTCCGGTCTTGGATGTAATAGTTTTAGGAGAAGAAACTTTGAAGGAACGCCCCCTCCCTCTCTGGAAAGAATAGGGGGTTGATTGATTTAATTGATTTGAAAGTTGAGGGGTATTTGAAGAGAAATTGGTAAAAATGATTTGAAGTGCGTTTTATTGGAACACATGTATTTATGCTTGCGGTAAGTGGATATATTTATAGTTTTCGCCGCGCGCCATCTGTAGGAATGATTTATTATAATGCAGCGGATGAATTGGTGCTGCGGCTTGGAGCTTGTTATACAGCCGAGTGAATGAGGTAAAAATAGGTTTATTTGAATGGAGGAAATTGTTCATTTAATAGCTTTTTATTAGCAATTAATGAATAGTTAATGTTACACGATAGAGAAAATACGGTTATTCGAGTACAATTCGATCTTGACAAAGTACTGTGTCAATTTATTCTTTCTAACAATTAGTGGATAATTGCAGTGCAAATCTACTTATAGTCTGTTAATAACTTTTACTATTTACCGTTAATAAACCTTTTTATTGTACTATCCTTTTTTTTAATTTTGATATAATTTATTTGCTTGCAGAACATTTTTTTTCGAATTTTCAAAATTCAGCCGAAACCAAGTGTTCGATCAATGCAGATTATAACAAAAAATATAAACGTAAAAAATCATTTACCACAAAAAGTGAATACTACTTCAAATGCATTGAGAAAAATGTTTACTTGGTACAACTAAAACTTAGTTCGCTGAATTAAATTATTTAGTTGAGAAGAACCAACTACATGATTCAATCGATACAACTGAATATTGGATTCATTCCACTAAATACTGAGCAAATATTTAACTCCTCTAACTATACTGTCATTCAAACTTATTTTCTTGAATCAATTTTTTCGTTATGTTGGTCAAATTCGTCCCAAAATTGTTATTATTGCCAGCACAGTGGTAAACAATGGTACTCTGATCTGAAACTAAAAATTATATAAAATCCTGAAAACTCCAACAGAAAATCCATCAAATATAACAATGCACTTAGCAAAACATTTTGAAGGTAGCAAAATCAAAAAGGGGATTTCATTCAAGTAAACACAAGTCATTTTCCATTAAAATCGATGCAAAAGAATAAGGATATAATTTAATATAATTTAATTTGCGAAATTCTATATAACAAATTCTCCGTATAACAAGCATCTTGCACCTATATAAAAAATCATTCGATTTAAATCACTCCTAACCTAAAATGTATTCATCGTTAACTTTGAAAATTCCCCCTCATCTTCCAGCACCACATTATCGCAAATAACCAGGAAATTATCCCTAAATAAAAGCCCCTCTATTGTTGCACAGCCTCATCAAATGCCCAATCCATTGGTATCATAATTGGACAACCTTAAGAGCCATCGAGGGCCGCGCCCCGCTCGATAATTGTTGACGAGTCGCGATTAATATTGCCGACGAGCCGCTGTTTCGGCGGCAAACTATCTCGCCGCGGCATAGTTGCGAACTCGGTGCCTTTTTCTTCGTTGTCGTCGGCGGCGTCGTCTTCTTTTTCCCGCGCTTAAGTACGCGCGGCGCACCAACTTTTTGTATTGAATAAAATATCGCCGCGCGAACTTTGTTGGATTACTTCGTATTACCTGGCGTGATTCGGGAATTGTTCCGGATTATTGTAATTAAATGCAACTTGTTGTGAATTCGCGCGAAAAATTGTTGCGCGCCGCTGAATAAGTTATGGCTTCGTTATTGATTGCCGCGGCGGCCGTGTAAATCCGGCACCAAGTCATGTGCGAACAGTGCCCGGCGGGAAATTAGTTCGCGAAAAGTTGATTAAAAAGTTCGCGCAAACCACGCGAAGATCGCCGAAACCCCGACAATAGGAACTGGTTTGGAACCATAAATGGAATTTGACTCTGAAAAGCTTAATGGAACCATGGTTGAAGAATACATTCCTAGATAAAAAGCTATTTAGGAGTTCCGAAATAGCTTTTTAGGAACTCCTAAAAAGGTATTTAGGAGTTCCTATATTTTTCCTGATGAGAACTCCTAGATAGCTTTTATGAATGGATTTCCAATCATGAATCCTACCTAGAAACATTGATATCCTATGGATACTTGTACCAAACTTCCCATATAGACATCGAACAGGGAATCCATGTGGATTCTACGTGGAGGAACCTTCGGACGTAGATTCGACGTGGATTCCACGTCGAATCTACGTGTTTTAGAGGTGTTTTTGTTAGGGCTAATTGTTCGAGGCAAAATGCATTTGGAAAATATTTTCGACCAAATTATGGACCAAAAAAGGGTTAAAAATTAAAAATAGAAATAGATCTTTTTTAACTTAAAAATACTTTATTTAAAATTCGTTCATTTGGAATCGATTTTTCCCAGTAAAGAAAATGGGCGGTGTCTGCGATCGGCGAACACGTGGCGCGGATTACGCTCGTCTGCTCGGCGAAATTCTCGTTGAAATCAATACCAAATGCGACGCAAGTTCAACGCACGGCACCATCCCGGGATCGGGAGTCGCGGACACCGGGGAAGGGGCAGATCCGCGGAAAATCGCCGGATAAGTTCAAAGTCGCGCAACCTTCTTTCCCGATTCCGCGAATCGACTCGCGAAAATTGACCGCGCCCAATTAGCGCTCAATTAGCCAGTGTCTCCGCCTCGGCGCGGCCGATTATCAGAATTATCGCGCCGTGTAATTATATCGCGAGATCGGCTAATAATGATGTAGGCTAATGAAACTTTTTTTCGACCGTTCAATTAGAATAAACCTGGGAGCAATGTGGGCTAATGCAATTTTTTTCTTTTTTTAAAATAAAGTCTCAGAATAATACATTCGTTTATGATATTGTAATTTTAAGTCTAATATTTCTAAATTTAAATAAACTTCGCATTTGAAGACGCCCTAACAGACAAATCCACTAAATTTCGTAGATTCGACGCCGAATCTACGTTGAATCCTCGTTCGAATATTCATCCACGTGTATTCCACGTGGATTCCACGTGGAATCCACGTGTACCAAAAAATGTATTCGGTACATTTTTTATTTAAAATTTATTTTTAAAAATTGAAAATATCAAAGCTGGATTTGAACGATGAGATGACTTTTTAACTTTAAACGTTTACATTTTAAAATACGAGTTTTATTAGATTGCAGTGGGCGGAAGAAAGCCGGCATTCGTGGCCGGGATTTTGACATTCACGGGCTCCACGTGGTTCGTCCGCATCTGCGCGGACCTTGCGATTATATCGATTTTCAGCGACCGTTGCACTTACGCACACTCGTCCACGTGGCAGACGTGCATGTTTGCCGGCGAATTACCGTAACCGCGTGGTGTCACATGAAAAATCTAATTGCGATCGATTTTCGACGGCTGCAGTTGAGCCGCCCGCGTTATTTGCGCTCCAAAGACGACCGGCTGTCAATCCTTCGTTCTTCGCCCATAAACGGACGTCACTCCTGCGGAAAAGTCCGACCAATATAAACGCTGATTAAATACCAACGAAACCCGAGGCGATCGCTGTATTTTCGACCAGTGAATCACGGATTATTTCACGAAATATGGAGTAAATTTGTCTTCGATGTACGAAATAGGAAATTGAAAAACATTTTTTTTTAATATTCTGTTATCGAAAATGTACTGTAAATATAGGAATAAAGGAAATTTTATATAAAGATACAGGTTTCTTATGACCATTTCATTTTTTTACACTTTTTATAATTAGCATTAACGATTT
The DNA here is from genome assembly GCA_022817645.1 of Ceratoteleas bidentatus. Taxonomy (NCBI): domain Eukaryota; kingdom Metazoa; phylum Arthropoda; class Insecta; order Hymenoptera; family Scelionidae; genus Ceratoteleas; species Ceratoteleas bidentatus. Next base: position 1,864 of record JABFPB010004080.1, on the reverse strand, counting down.
ACCATTAGAAACACAGCAAGATATTATTAAATTCACACTTCCCTTTACGATAAAATCTTTAATCATATGAAATACCAACCAGTTTAGTATGGAAAACTGTAAATAGGAATTCGTCGACAAATTGTTAATATTCAGGAATTATTATATATATATAATATATAATGTAAATATAATATATATATAATAATTATTATATACATATATAATATTATATATAATATATATAGAATATATAATTATAGCGGCCATACGTTATAATTCCGCGGACATAATAGCGCAGATTCCCATGCGCTCAGGTAAAAAATGCTTTTTGTCTTGCTCGGCATAATTTCCCGAAACAGATTGCGCCTCGGAAATTACGTTGCTCCGCATTTGAATCCCGTTGTGTTGCGCAACGCGTCCAGCGAGTGCAAATCCCGCTGGGAAAAACAACACTGAGATCCACTTTCTAAACATTTGATATTTACCCGCCCGATCGTACGTTCGATCGCACCATTGCGCAATCCGACTTAACCCCGCTCTAAAATCGCGATCTGCCGGAATTTCTGCGAAAACGCACTTGATTGGGTTTTATCGAACGTAAAGCTTAATCTCTTTTACTGGTTAACCTATCCACTATCCTTTCTTATTAAATATTAATGAAACCCTTGAAAAAATGTAAGAGTCCGAATATCAACTCATTTTCAGAGTTTAAACCAAGTTTATTTAATTTTTAAAATTTGCAAATTCATGATGAAATTTTTCAAATTGTATTTTTAAGGAAAGTCTCCATTTCAACCTTTTCAAACACAATTTCTTTTCTCTTTTTATTATTTTTTTTCATTTTTGAGAAAGTCGAAAATGAATAGAAATAAATTTTAAATTTTGCATTTTTGGTTAAGTAATTTGCTCGTTCTATTTTTTAACTGATATAGATTTTCCAATAGTTATGCAGCGCTGTGACGCGAAAAGAGATAAAAAAGTGAAAAAGCGATGGAAAACTGAAAAGCGATATCCTTCCATGGTGCTATTGCACCTTGAAGCCTGCCCTTGAATCTATTTCGAGCCCGTCTTTGGAAGACACAAATACTCAGCACACTGTGCGTTTCGGCGCACATATCAACGTGTGAAAAAGCAGCCTCGTTTCCGCAAGTGTACGGGGAACTGCTCGCCGATAAGCATCTCAAGTTCAGACCCTTCGCGCTGTGTCTTTAACTTAATTACGACACGTGAATGCAGCTCATTAATCCGCCACTTAAAATTGATTAACCGGAACAAGAATGGGTTATATTCAAGGCGCCTTCGGCGAACCCCAGAGCCGTTTTAGTGTCATCATTTTTCATCTTTGCGAATTGAATTTCAAGTCAAATTAAGTTTCGAAGTCTGTTGAAAACATTTTTTTTTAATTCAGCAGCATGAAATATCAGTTTTGGAGATAATAAAATGTGTTTGAAGAAATTATGTTCAACGAAAAAAGTTGGCAAATTTGTTTTCATTTTAAGGAAATCAAATCTTGAATAGACTATTTCAGGTTTCTTTTTTTTCTATTTTTTCGAATTATAAAAATCAATTACTGTTAGCACCAGACACTGACCAGATTTTTTCAGACTTTGTTTGTTAGTGTTTCAGAAACTTTCAAAAATGTTTAACAGTGGAAAAGTATTCTCCAAAACTACTATTTTATAAAAAATAGTTTGTCAAAATATTCGTAATATCTGTGGTTTTGAGGAAAAACCAGTTAAGTCACTTTTTTTTGATTTTGAGATATTTGCATTTAAAATTTCAAAAGTAAACTTTTGCATTTTTATATCAATCTTCTTTATGTCTATAGGATACCATTTCTAATGCAAAATAAAGATAAAATATAATGTTTAAGTTACCAAAA